>PVJO010003342.1:0-125141 GCA_004026905.1 Hystrix cristata | reverse complement strand
TTCAGTCTTTCATACAAGCGTGGAAACAGGAAAGCACAGTGCTGAGAGTCAAATAAATCTGAACATTTTAAAACTCTAAATGACTATAGCTGCACTCTGATCGATGTCACACACAGCGTTGTCGTGATGCTAGGAACTGCTAGGGAAGATGGAGCCTTCGTCCATGTAAGACCCTTCAGGGGGTGTATAAAAATGGAAGCAAACAGAGTTGTAGCTTGTCTACAAAAGATAATCCAGCATTTGCCATCTGGAGGACAAATACAGCAGAGCAGGGTCTCTCTCCACCCATCGCCCACACCCGCCCTCCCCGCAAGCCGGAGCCCTAGAGCCAGGAGCTGCTGGAACTTTGCTGCAGACTCGGCCTGGTTCGTGCATGGATTGCTCCCCTCTGCAGATGGAAGTCAATCACGCGCACGCTGGAGACCCGGAGCCCACTTATCCACTTGCACAGGATTGTAAGAGGAATGGGAGTAGCAGGGTACGATGGCTTTCCTGGAGTTGGCTTTGAAATCTAGTTTCAGGGGTGAGGACAGGATGAAGACCATGCTCTGTCCTTAGGGGAAAACAGAGAATCCTCTGCATGCAGGAATAACAAGGACAAGGAAGAATTAGTCTCACTTTGGACTAAAATGGGAGGAAACCCCATTCTGGTTGCCTCTGATCTGAGTGACTTCCCATTGTGGACAGTGCCTGAGATGTCACACTTTGAAGGCTGGAGTTGACATTTTTGCTGCAAAGCACATCAGGTGATTTGGAAACTAAATCAGCTTGCTGCTCACTAACCCATTTCGGAGCTTCCCAGGGCTTGTCCGTCAGGTGGGTCTCTGCGGGGGAGGAGAGAGGACTCCTATTGCATCGGACTCCTCAAAGCATCATAACTAGGTCCTCAGTTCCCTATGCTCCTGGTAAGTACTGCACCAGGGTGCGGGGAATAAAACGCATTCTCAAGCAGCCAGTCAAGTCCAAATTTCCAGGGTCCAGTGACCCCGGTGGCCAAGAACCCCTACTTCAAGTGGAGTGGCTCCAGAAGCACCCATTGTCCAAAGCTTGAAAATGGAAAATCCTTCCTTTCTGTTTGATCAAAATGCTCTCATTCATTCCTTCGTTCTTTTCATGCAGCCTTTTCAGGAAAGGTCATCATTGTCACTGTCTACCTTTATCTTGTTCCCGTAGCCTCAGCGACCGATGTATTTTATGATTAAATCATCACACATCCAAATACACAGCTGCACTTTTCCTTTTCAGGGGGCCTTGCCTGTAAGCACTCAGACTCTCCAGTTAGACCCATTTCCTGCCTCTCCCTGGCCTAGGGCAGCTGCCAGGGCTCTGCCGCCAGGATCTTCAGGTGCTCACCCAGGCGAGAACTCAGGACCTCTGGGCAGGAGACTTCTGCCCCTCCTGCCCCCTTACCCCGCCACCGCGACCTCGGAGCAGCAAGTTAGGAAAGCTTACTGCAGACGAGAAAGCAGGAGAGAACACTTTGCCCTTTAAACTCACTTTCTCTTTCTTCTGTTTTCCTTCCCTCCCTCCTTTCTTATTTCCTCTGACCCTTTCTGCTTTCATTTGTCCTTTTTTGCTGGTTTGTCTCCTTCCTTCCTTCTTTTAAATGGCAGAGCCCTTAATTCAAACAAATTACTTATTTAAAATGACTAGGTAGAATGACTCAATGAAATTGCTCTGATTCATGTAGTGAGTGGTGCCTGGTTAACTTCCTTCTCTGCTGCTTCTCCCTCGACTGCAGGGTGCTCACTGCACCTGTACCTCACACCTATACGTTTATACACACATACATACCTTCATAAGCACCTGCCCACACACCTGAATACACACCTGCTTACACACACTTAGACACATACATGCTTACACAGCTGCACACACACACACCTTCATAAGCACCTGCTCACACATGCACATGCACGCCTGCTTATACACTGTCACACACATACATGCTTACACACCCACACACCTGCACACACACATACATACCTTCATAAGCTCCTGATCACACACCTGCATACACACCTGCTTATACACACTCACACACATACATGTTTATACACCCACATACCTGCATACACACACATGCATCCATGCTCACACACCCACACACCTGCTCACCCCTGCGTATACACACATCCATGCTCACACACCCACACACCTGCTCACTCCTGCGTATACACACATGCATGCTCACACACCCACGCACTTGCTCACTCCTACGTATACACACATGCATGCTTACACACCCACACACCTGCTCAGGCACACCTGCGTGAACACACTGTGCAGGCGACCCTCCTTTCACTATGAAGGTCTCAGAAAGTAGGTCGCCCTGTTTGTGTTCTAAAGCTCCAGCTCCAACTCGTAAGGCAGTTAATTTGGCATTAAAAATGCTGCATAAAACATACTATTAAACCGAGTTCCTGGGAAGAGCTCGTAAAGATGCGCCGCAGCGTTCCTCCGTTCTCTGCAGCACAGGACCGCAGTGAGGGTCTGAGTCTGCCCCGAACTCTGGAGAACAGGTGGCCTCATGCTGAAAGGGGAGCCATATATTTGTCCACGACAACAGGTTTTAAAATAATTTGCAGAATTTGCAGGAAAGTAACTTTAGGTCTTGTTTTCATTCCATAAGAATGTGTGGACTCTGGACCTGCCCCAGAGGAAGCACAAACTGCAGTGAAGGAAAGATGAAATACAGGGTGAAGACTGAGATGGAGGAGAAAATAGCATTTGTCATTATAACCGGTGACCCCAAGGAGTTCAGCCCGCTGAGAAACACCCCCCGTGCCTGACCCTGCACGCTTCTCCAAGGCAGTGGCAACCACCAAGCCCCCAGCCCCCTCCCACCCTAGGCAGTCAGCAAGTGACCGACTGCCCCAGTTTGCCTGCTGGCTGACACGGGAGTGTGCTTTCTACTTACCTCCTCCGGTGATGGTTGGTGGTCCATCTTGGTACCTGAGACAGAGCACACCTTGCCCCTCCCAGCCCAGACTCCAGATCTCCAAGCACTGAAGAATGCGGGTGGGTGGGGCCCCGGGGGAGCTGGGAGTGTAAGAGTCCCCCCAAAGGGCCTGCAGGGCATTCACCATGATGTTTCTATTCTGGGGATAAGAAAGGAAGGGCTGGGAGGGAGCAGGAGGAGGCAGATGATAGAATTAAGCAGGCATCTGTAAGGGTCCTTTCCACATTCCTGATCACTGAGCTGACATTTAAGAGGTAAGACGTAACAATCAGAACTCAAGGATCAATCATGGTGGCCATTTTTGGAAAGCATGTATCTTAGTTCATTTTCTGCAGCTCTAATGAAATGCTACAGCATCCACAAATGACGGAGGATCTCAAGTACAAGACCATCCTGGACAACTTAGTGATTTAGTGAGACCCTGCCTCAAATAAAGTTGTTGATTTTTTTTTTTTTTAAATCTGAGGGAGTAGCTTGGTGCAAAGGCCCTGGGTTCAATCCTCAGTACTGCAGGGGGGAAAAAAAAAAGAAAAAGAAAAAGAAAGGAGGAAGTCTATAAGTGTATTTGGCTCAGGATCCTGGAAGCTGGGAAGGCCAAGATTGAGGGACAGCGGCACGCGCTGAGGCTCTTTCCCTGCACAGCCACGTGGCAGAGGGGCAGGGGAGCGCAGACTGCTCCCAGCTGGCCACTCAGGATGAAGCCACTGGTTCTTCTGCTGTGTAATTAATCCTTCCCCACGGTAATGACTGATCCACTCGGGAGACCCAACTGGTGCCACCTAGTCCCCTCTTCATGTCCCATCTCTTGCTATTTCTATAGCAGTAATTAAATTTCAATCTGTGTGTTTGGAAGGGGACGGGATGGTCAAACCATGGCAGCCCATGAGGGGCCCTGTGGTACAGATGTTTGAACAAGCCAGGAGGCCTGGGGCAGGCGGAGGCGGCTGTAGGGAGGCTGGAACTTCCCGCTGCCCAGAGCTCTGCGGTTGGGCTGAGAGGCGAAGGATGCGCTCGGGAGGGCTGTGCGTGAAAGGGCGCGCGAAAGGACGCCCTCAGGAAACCAGAAACAAGGTGTCCAGGGATGGCGGTAGTGGAAGGAAACCCGCTGCAAAGGTTAAGAGGAGGCTCTGTAATCGGGGTCAGGAATTTGAACGCTTGCAGCTACGCGGGTCTAATATCCAGTCTGCGCTTTAGAAGGTAACTCTGCTGACGGTGTCATAGGCTCAGAGTGCGGAGCAGCAGCAGGGACGACAGCAGCCGAGGCTGGCGGAGGGGTCAGCAGGAAGTAGGCCCTGGTCAAGGCAGTGTGGGGTGTGGGGCACTGCA
Organism: Hystrix cristata; assembly: GCA_004026905.1. Lineage (NCBI taxonomy): Eukaryota > Metazoa > Chordata > Mammalia > Rodentia > Hystricidae > Hystrix > Hystrix cristata. The sequence continues at coordinate 120,853 of PVJO010003342.1, read as the reverse complement.
CGGGGCGGGCTGAGGGGAAACGAGGAGCCAGGCAAGGCACGGTGTCAACTCAACTGGCCCACCGTAATTTACAGTAATTTACCTTGGAAGGCACAAGAGGTACCCTGAGAGAGCCCCTTCCTCCTTTTGAGATCTTGAGAAAGATGAGGGGAAGTTGTCTCCCCTTCCTCACCCTTCCAGAAGGACAGAGAGGCTTTTCAAAACTCTCAAGAGAAGGGATTCATTACCTTATTCATTCATTATATTGTTCTCACCTAGGGAGCAGATCGGGGCTGGGGAATTAGCTTTAGTGATAATGGATGAGAATGTGACGACCCAACGAAGGATCTATTACTGCTTCAGTCTTCTTCAACCTGACATTTCATTTATGAGCGGGGAGAAAATGAACGAGAATCTTTTCTGCTTGAAATAGATGCTCGCTCTTCTCTTGGAAATCACTGATCAATAAACATTTAGATCGAGACCTCATTCCCATCAGCACTCTGCACCATCTGGAGGGCTGGCACTCCAAGGAAACAGGTCCTCCCTTCTCTGCGAGACTTGGGAGCGGCAGGATTTCCCGTAATACAGCCCTGGGAGGTTGGATGTGTCTCTTCTTGCTTTAATCGTATTCTGGAACAGTCCTGGCTCATCACCAATTACTAATGGACATTCTTGTAGCTGCGAGCCCCTCATTGGCCCGACAGGATTGTTGAAGTTGGATACGATTGCTGGAGTTTGACTTGTAAACAGGTAAAAAGGAATGCTTGACCTTGGGCCGTGGACCCAATTAAACATGATGAGCTATTTCTGCAATGGCGAATTGCTAGTGAGACACCTGTTCGGGTGCTGTTGAAAGTCTTTTAAACCATAGGTTTGGAAAAAAAAAAAAGCTATTTGTCCTTCAGTTGTTCCCTTTGCTGCAAACTTTTACGTCTACTAAAACTATCTCCTCCATTGAAAAATTATTTTATCCTCTTTCTGGTTCACTATGTCATTCTGGCTAATAGAGTAGAAACATCTGTCTTCGGCGGTCATGTTGACAGCAGCTCCATAAATGTAGATTTCCATAAAAATAAAAGAAAATCTAGTAAGATCTAAGTGTGCCGCCTGATTTTTATCACACTTACTCTGGATAATTTGTAGTGCTGGTGGCATATTTGTTTTATCCATTCCACTGAAATTGTTAGTTATTAAAAAATAAAACCATCAAATTTTAAATCCACACCGAAGTCTTGCGTGTTAGCTCTGTGTCTTGAAATATAATTCGAATAAGCATACATGTTGTGAGATCCTTTGAGAAAATAAATCTTCTCTTGAGCATTCCGATGTTTCGAAACTGAACAAATCAAAAATGTTTTTTCAGACCACCTACTTAGGGTTGCCATATTTAGCAAATTAAAATACGGCATGTCCAGTTAAATTTGAATTTTAGATAAGCAACTTTTTTTTTAGTATAAGTATGTCCAATATTTGGGACTTACTTATGCTAAAAAAGAATTGTTACTTATCTGATGTTCAAACTGGATGTCTTTCATTTTATCTGGTAAGCCGAGGCCTTCTATAATGTGAGGGTTAATAGACAAATCAAATAACTCTAGCACCCTCAATGTCTTTGAGCAAGACAATTTCAACTTCAGGGCAGGCCTTTTTTTCTTTTGAAGAATAGCCCCTTTCTGTATCCAAAGGGTGCTTTTGACAAGATTCTGTCATACTGTACTCTAAGTAAACAAGCACACAGACCATCCTTTAAAGGAGTAACGCTAAAGGAAGTGGTAAGGAGAACGACAAGTTTCTGCCAACCCGGAAAGATGAATCTCTCTGCGTTTCACTCAGATCACGCAGAACAGAATAGGGAGCCGATGTTCTGGGGCACCACAGAAAACAGGTTCAGGTCTCACAGTCATTCAAATGCTAGGGCATTATCTAACATAAATCTTCGGTTATGAAGATCTTAGCTAGGACTATAATACGCTCTAAATTTGGGTCTTTTGGAGCCATTTCTCTAAATTGCATTTGACAGAGACAAAAGAATCCACTTACATCTCAATGAAAATTGCTTTACTATTAAGCAGACCCTCTTAAGCCAGTGTCACTTCACAAAGGGAAGCTAAGGAGAGCGCTTAGCATTCTTTTCATGGGCTCCCATGTAGAGAAGAGCTGCTATTTTTTCACTTCTAAGTTCGTTCAGAAGGTTGCCGACCTTCATTTCTCCTTCCCTCCCAGGACGGGAAAATTAAGGAGGGGGGCATCCTACATGCGCATGAAGTCATTTAAAGATCTGAGAGCCCAATTAATAAAGACATTATGTGGCATCTATATTAATCCAACACTTAATTCATCACAATCCCAGTAGTTCTTCCCGAGGGGCATTAGGACCACATGAGGGTCTTGGAGACATAGCTTCGGGGGAAGGAAACTGGTGCCCAAAGTGGGACACACCTGGACCAAAGTCACACATCAAACACAAGACTCAGTGGTTTCCCACCCAGGTTTGTGAATTTGTTCCCCCACAATTAATTGCTTCTATGCTACTAATTTATTCTGAAAGGGAAAGTCATTCATGTATTTTGCCTAAAAACAAAAGCCAGTGCATTCATGTTTTATAAAAGCACTGTTTACCACAGCCCAGGTATCTACTGGACAATAGGTGGATGAACCAAACATAACATGTACATGGTCTTAATATGTATGGTCTTAAAAGGAAGGAAATTTTAACACATGCTAACAGAGGAAATTTGAAGACACCGTGCTAAGTAAGATAAACCATACACAAACGGACAAATAGTGTAAGATTTTATTTATATGTTACACCTAGCACAGCCTAATTCATGGGGACAGAAAGGAGGTAGTGGGTGCCGGGGTGGGGACAGAGAAACAAGGAGGAGTCCACATTTAATGGACACCAAGTTTCAGTTTTACAAGATGAAAAGGGTCATAGAGTTCACAACAAAGTGAACTGCTGAACTGCACACTTACAAAGAAATAAAATGGTAAATTTCATGCTATGCATATTTTACCACATTTGAAAAAAAACTTGTTATGGTTCAGATGCGGACCGTTCTCTCCAGAGCCTCGTGTAATTAGACATGGGGCTTGTGGAAGGCGACTGGATTGTGGAGGGCTACAGCTGACTTGCTGTTAGGAGGTGGGGTCTGGTCAGAAGATGTGGTCACTGCGGGTGTAACCTGGAAGGACTTATCTCCCTCCCTGGCTCCTCCCTTCTCTCTCTGCTTCCTGGCCACCATGAAGCGAGCAGCTTTCCTCTGCCCAGGCCCTTCCGCCACATCCTTCCTGCCTTGCAGCCAGCTGACCGTAAACTCCAAATCTGAGCCAAATCAACTTCTCCTTTAAGTTGTTGGTGTCAGGTATTGTGCCTTAGCAACAAGAAAGGAACGAGACAAGAGTCTGCTTCAGAAAGGAGGACGATCCCTGATCCGTAAGTGTGTAGTTCTTGCCAGTCAGAACTGGGTAAAAACCACGAACGGGCCTGTGGAATTTGACAACACGAATGTTACAAATGGCTAAGAAATGTGTCTGTGCAGCCAGCCTACACGGTGCTGGTGGCTCTGCAATTTTGTATGAGACTTTTAGATAGTATTTGGTATCAGGAGCCAGAAAGGGGGACCAGGGATATGCTAGGTCAGGGGCACAGCACTTGCCTTGCATGCATGAGGCCCTAGATTTGATCCACAGCACCACAAAAAAATTTTTTTTAAAGTTTATAAAAAGAAGGAGAACTAGAAAAGTCTTCACAATATTTAACCTCGGACTCCGTCTTCTGGGACTCTTTCCAAAATAAAAGTTACATGAGTAAAGCTGTGCCACTTGTGTTAACAGGTAAACTCAATGTTCTGCATTGATTGAAAACATTAATAAATTATGGCACTTCCACTCAACAGATAAAAATGTTGTCATCAATAGCCAAGCAGCAGTATGAAAATGCTCATGATTATCTGGACACAAAATTATATGTGTATTATAATTCTAACTAGATTTGGTAGGCAATTTTTCAACGTTAGTATAAATATAAAAAGGATATGTGTGCGACACAGTGGAAATATGATTTTCTTCTGTTTTCTAAATTGCCTCTTTTTTTTTGGTGCTGGGGATTGAACTCAGGGCCTTGTACTTGCAAGGCAACCACTCTAACCACTGAGCTAAAGCCCCAGCCCATTAAATTGCCTTTTATGATATGTTCCGTTAATAAATTCTTAAAGTCGAAAAAATGGTTTCTAGAACAATGATGTTTTTTAAGACATGAGGCAGTGTCTTTTAGTAGCTTAGAGTAGGGTGGGGCAGGGAGCTACAGGTAAAAGCACCAAGAAGACCACCCCATCCCATAATCCCTCCCTGTACCCTGACATTTTATTCGGGAGATTCCATTTGGTCCAGCTGTTTCATTTTTAAAATGAAAATGCCTTAGAAAAGTTGCATTTCAAACATCCCAGTGTGGCTCACTGAGCCTTCATTTTTGCCTGCATGACTGACTTTCCCTCTGCAGCCTGCCTCCTGTCTGTCCTCAGCACCCTGGTTACTATGTGCGTGCACTCTGTGTTCCCCTCGGACGCACCTAGTGAAGGATGAGATGCTCGTGCTGCACTTATTTGCACAATGTCTGTCCCCACTCCCAGGTTTCATACCTTGTGACCCTGCTCTTAGGACTCAGCACTAGCACAGTGTTCAGCATGGAGCAAATGCACAAGAAAGGCTTGCAAAGGTTTGGGTTAACCAACAAGTGGCCTAGAAAAACAATAGTCCTGGAAGTTCCATGGGACAGGGGTTGAGCAGAGATGCTGAAGTAAACTCTGCAGCTCTCTCATTGTGTGTGCTCCAGATATAAAACCAAACGTTCTACCCAAACTCTCATTAAAATATCAGGCGAAGGGGGTCTACAGGAAGCTCTTAAAATGTAAAAATAAACTAAGCATTACATCTACAGTTTTTAAGATGTGGTAAATCAGAAAAATAAAACACATAGCATAGCTCTCAATTCTCCATATTTCAATTCTGTTTAGTGGTCACAAGTAAAATACCACAGACATTTCCTATTTGATGCTTTTGGGGCTGGACATATAGCTCAGTGATTCTTTTAAAAGAACAAGCACCTTTTATACAAAACAGAAACAACTACACCTTATTTCTGGTGTTTTAGCAGACTATAATCACCAGGTGGGTATATACGATATTTCCTAAACACCTTTTGCCTGTATCCTTAATTCTAAACATTTTAAATATTGTTTGTTTGCATGTGAATTATAACGTGAAATAATAATGGTTTATGAAATTGTACTTTGTGACTACTAGTGCCCTGTAGATTTGCTCTGTAGGAAGAGGAGAGGTGGTTGGATGCTATGCACATTCTGGGAATGAGTTTTCAGATTCTGTATCAACATTATAACAGAATTATAGATCCAGTGACCCTCCTAAAATTAAATCTAGGCCCATATTGCAACTAAAATGTATCCACTGCCTTCTTCCTCCATAGAAAAACAAAATAAACTAATGGCTTATTGTATTACAAGTGATTTTAACTGAAACATTCCATTTGGGCATTTTTCTGCTATGAAAAAAATCAATCGTAAAGGTCTTCGTCTAAGGTCAAGTGGTTCAACAACATTTGAAAAGTCTCATCTTGGCTGTTGAAAATTGAGAGGTTTCCAACAAATTTCAACATAAACTCGGGAACATGTAATTCTCTAGTTCCTTTTTCTTGCTGAATAAAATACTCAAAAACGAAGAGGAACATAAAATCCCCCACTAGGCATAGGGAACAGCGGCTGGGAAGAAAGCATTCCAATCCTCTCTCTTTGGCATGCAGTACATACCTTAAACACTATGATGCAATGTCAGAGAAGCTGCTGATTGGATGAAATGACTGGAGTTTTTTGGTTGTTGTGGTTGGGTTTCATCCTTGAGGGATGTTTGATATTTTCCCAAGAATTCCAAAAACAGTTCCTCTCTGAAGACTGCCTTTTCTCCTCCTTCCCGTGGCTTGCTGGGTAGCTTTGAATCAGTGAACCCTGAAACTCCAAGTGAGTCCACCTAGACTGTGTGTCGCTGCGGGAGGGACCACAGAGGGTTAAGTTTCTACTACGAAAAATAAACTCAGAACAACGGGGCAGTTTCTCACCTGCAGTAGCGTGACGCAAAGGCCTTTCCAGGCTGATGTTCTCGAAATGAGAGCCAACATCTGCTCTCCTTGGGGTCCAAACTAGTTACCCTTTTCATTCCGCCCCAGAGAGCTAGTTTTTATACCTGATGAGGGATACTCGCAGCATTATTTGTAAAGCAATGATGCCTTAATTGACACTAACGATTTCCAAATGGCGTCTCTCCTCCTTTCTTGATCTAGTTTTCAACATCTTCAGCATACTTTGGGCTTTACAACTAGAGCCCTTCTTTCATGAAACGCTTAGCAGGGCTCTAGTGTTGGCTGAAATCTCCATGACAAGGAATATGACAATTATATGCCTATGTGAAATAGGGAATAAAATAACAAAAAAAATCTTTATGAGGAGAAATCCTCCTTCAAAAATAATGTGGTGGTTCCTCACAAAATCGTAAATATAATTGCTACAGGATCCAGCAATTTTACTCTTTCATGCGTACTAAAAATAATTCAAAGCTGGGGATTTAGCTCAGTGATTAGAGTGCTTGCCTTGCAAGCACAAGGGCCTGAGTTCGATCCCTGGCACCACAAAAAAAAAAAAAGTAAAAAAAAAATAATAATAATAATTCAAAGCAGGGTCTAGAAAAAAATATCTGTAGACAGATATTCATTGCAGTATTATTCGCCACAGCCAAAAGGAGAAGCAACCCACGTGTCTATGACAGATAAATGAACAAAATGTGGTGCATACACACATATCGTGGGATACTTTTTGACCTTACAAAAGGGAAGAAATTCTAATGTGTTATAAGCGGGAGGACTTGAGGACAGCACGCTAAGCGAAATGAGCCAGCTGCAAAATCACAGTGTTGGTTCCATGTACATGAAGTACCTAAAACAGTCAGAATCTCAGAGACAGAATGTAGCACCTGGTTGCCAGGAGCTGGGAAGGGAGCAAGAAGGGTGAGTTGCTGTTCATTGTGAGTGCAGCTTTAGTTTGCAAGATGGAAAGCAATCTAGAGTGGTAGATCATGGAGACCTAACACTGACGGAGTACACGCTAGCACTCGGTTCAGATGGCAAATTTTACCGTTGGCGGGTGCACGATTATCAGAGCCCCCTGCAAGCAGGCTGGAAGGAGAAGAGAGCTTTGGTCTCCTCAGAGGAGCTTCATGGAAACTGGGAAAACAAGAAAGAAACTCAAGCAGCCCTTGATTCTGCGGATTCGCAGTCAGTTTTATGTTCCTTTACTTCGTGGAACCCTCACAAGACTAAGAGCTACACTTAGTTTATGCCCAGCACAATCAGCAAGTATTCACAGATGGGCTCATTTAATTCTCCCACACCCTGTGAGCTAAGCCCTGTTATGAATACTATATTACAAATGAGGAAACTGAGGCCCTGGAAAGGAACAACTCTGCAGGTTGTGAGATAGAAGCTATTATATCTGCATTACAGGGAGAGAAATGGAGGGTAAAGGGTTCGGTCCATTTCCCAGGCACCCCAGAGTACAGAGTTGAGTTGAATGGGAAGGCCGGTATTCCAGAGCATAATTACCAGGCTATGTCAGCTCTAGACCCACTCCAGGAGGCACACAAAACACCACAGCCCAGTGTGCACACGCAGTCACTCCCAGGGCTCCCTCAGACTCACTCAGGGTTGCGCTGGAGACCCCGGAACAAATCCAAGATTCACCCCCACCCTCCCCCCACCTCACTCACACAGACTTCAATCCCTTGGAGACAACTGTGGGCGTGGTGTGACCAGGATGGGCTCAGGACCTGAGTGGGCTGAGGGCAGGAGCTCGCTATGTGGACCTTAGGAGGGCAGTCAGCGCCTGGCCTCCTCAGCACACACAGGAAGAACCACTCTTTTTGGTAGGTAACAGCATTAACTGGCTCTTCCATCAACATAAACTACCAATTTCACTTGATTTTGATTCCCTTTTCCATTTAAAAATGTACGCCTCAGTCTAGAAGCTCTCCTCCCAGAGGTTGGCTGGGGGCCAGCATGCTATTAGCTTTACTCTGTTCATGAACTGTACAGCTTTAGACAGCTATCTGTGCAGCTCACTTCTGAACATGAAGCAGAACAGAACACACTAAACGTCCCACTAAAGCCATTTCTAACACCACATCAGATCTTTCTCAGCCCGCAAAAGTGTTTCTCGATCAAGATTTTTGGCTGGTCCCATAGGATGAGGCCTCAGATCACTGACACAGAGTTTAAAGTCAAGTCAAAGAATCAAAGAATTAAATAACATGGCTGTGATAGTCAACTTTCTGTTGCTATAGCAAATAACTGTACCTCCAATGATAAACTTGCAAGTGGAAAATGTTTCTTCTGGCTCACAGTTTCGGAGATTTCAGTGCATGATGAAGAAGTCCTGCTGCTTTGGGCCAGCACTGAGGCAGCACACCACGGTGGGAGTAAAAAACTCCTTGTCTATGACCCGGAAGTGAAAAGATAAAGAGGAAAAGATGAGGTCCCACAATCCCTTTCCAGGGCACCGCCCTGTGACCTCAGGTTCTCTTACCAGGCCCCACCTTTTAAAGGCTCCACCACCTCCCACTAGCATCACTCTGGAGACCAAGCCTTTACCACATGAGATTTTGAACATTCACAGTCCAAATGATAGTACTGATCAACATAAAAACAGCAGAGGCATTCACATCGCCCCCATCAGTCCCCCTAAGACAACAGGATCAAGTCCTGGCATCCTAAGTCACCTGGGACTGAAGGCCTTCATTATTGTGCTTGAAATTTAGTTTGCAAAAAAAAATGAGCTCATGATCTAAGGGCTGTAGTCATGTTTCACATTCTAGAAGAATATCTATTTAGTGAACAACATATTGCAGCAAAGAGTAACTCTGTTTTCTTCCCTTGTGTGTTTTAGGCATTGACTTAAAATTGAAAGTTGCCAACACTAATACCATAGTAACACTATTAGTGCCACTTGATCATGAAGGATAGCATCAGTTTATAAGTTGTCATATACATTATCACCTGGGGTTCTCTATGCAAAATAGAGAAGTAATAACTATTGCGCAATTATAATCAGGCCTATAGCCTGAAAAAAATTAATTCCACTTTGTAAAGTCTCTCAGCATTGGAATTCCTTTGTCTGATAACAAATTTGCTGTATACTCTTAACAATGAAACATGTAAGATCATTGGGGAATAGTTACAGGCTAAGAAAAAATATATGCAAGGAGGTAAGATTTTTCCAATATTATGAAATAAATTAATATTATATCATTCCACACTGATGAAGTTGCTGGGAATTACTTGTGCTTCTAAAATTTTCAGTAATCTTAGCTTTAGACTTTCCCACTGCTTTATGTTGAAAACGTCATTCACTAATTTCCAAGCATTGGGTGATATAATATAAAAGATCTGTCTTCGATGCCATTTGTGGAAGAAATTCTTCAGGCATGATCATTTGCGTTAATGACTTTGTTATGGCACCCTGTAACTAGAGTAATAGGAATTTAAAATTTGGAAAATGAGGGCATCATTATCTCTCTAGGAACATTACCCTCCATTTTTCTACTTCCAAGTTTGTGTTTGACTACTGGCGAAGGAATCAGTCCCTAAACTGGTCGTGGGACAGAGATGTAGCTGGCAGTAGAGCACTCACCAGGCATGTGCAAAACTCTGGGTTCGATACCCAGAACTGCCAAGAGAAGAGACAGCAAGAGAGAAGTGCTAGTCTAGAAATGTTGACACTGAACTGAGAACAAGGTGCTTACTCCAGAAGTGGAAGGCACACGGCAAACAGGGCAAGTGTTGCTGTTTTCATTCTTCACAGAGGCTTTTCTACTTCCAGGCTTCCCTGCGACTGTGAACCAGCTCCGTGTGAAGTCTGTATTAGCAGCCACAATCATGATAAGAGCAGAACAGAAACAACAACGATGGTAGCATGATTTCAAGCAGAGACCACATTTGCCTCCAGAGGATGAATGCAGCTCTGTGCATGCTAAATTCCACATGCGGCTGGGATCTGCTTGCCTTTTATTGGGTCTGGGAAATAATAAAATGCAGATTTGGATTTTTAGGTGCTATATCTCTCATCAGAAGAATATTTGATGGGCCTTGTGTAATTCTTTAAAAGATGACACCAAGAAAAATCTAAAAAAAGTACACTCTTAGATTTGCTCAATTTCTTCCAAATATAGCATTAAGCTTGACTGCATTTATCTTTTATGTCCTGAAATACTCCAGGTTTGACTTGAGTAAAACAATAAACAACGTTCTTTCCATTACGTCCTAACTTTTGAACAACGGTTTGTTACGGTTTCCTATGGATGAGTCCTTTTCCTGGGGACGTCTACAGGGTGTTTACAGAATCCTCTCCAAGAGCTTTTAAAAATATAGAAGCCCAATTTCCCGTCTGAATTCTATCAACTCCACAACCCTGAGTGTGGGGATCAGGCCTGTAGGACCCCCCACCTCCAGTCAACAGAATGGGTACATTCACTGCAAAGCAAGAGTCCAAATGCCATCCATACCCACAATTCTGATGATTACTCTGATGGAAATCATTGGCATTTTATAAACATGTGCTATGCAGAGTGTATTTAGTAATGAAATTTTTTTAAAACCTTCAGCATGGATATTAAATGAGAGGGAAATAACAAGATTGCTCTTTACCTTTTTGTACAAACCATGTCTCTTCTAGAATGTGAGAAACAAGCAACAATGTGGGAATTTTGCTTCTATCATTTATCAGCTTTCTTAAACTTCTAGTTTGAGGAATGATGTCCTTTTTCAAAGTCCAATATTGCTTTTTAGTACACCTATGAACGAACTCTTTCAGCTTCTATTCTCAATGTCTGTTTTCCAATTTCTGATTCTGTTTGCAGTTTGCACATACAATATATTCTTAAAATACCTTTAAAAACTGCCTCCAGAGTTTCTGAACAGGACTCTAGAGAAATGCTACAAAGTGTGCATCACAAGTTCCATGTGATATAGATTTTCTTTTTAATTCCTTATTACATCATTGGGGTTTGAAGCAGCTGCCTTAAGAGAAATTCTTTTTCTCTCTCCCACCTCAAATAAGTAATGAATGCTTAGAAGCTGTTTAAGATGCTGAGATCTGGGGGAATAAAACTCACAGGAGATTTAAGCTTCTCAAAAGTGCAGACCTTCTCAAAAACAGAATCTGTAATTCAATTTTTGGAGAAGTTTATGTGTTTTAGAGCAACCCACTCACCTCCCACTCTGCCCCTACACACACATAAAATAGAACATTCAGTTTTCACAGCGAAGATGAAACCAAAAAAACTGAGCTTCAGATGTGGGCATGAAAACAGGAGATTGCAGAGTAAATATTATCTACCTGTGTCCTACTAGAGGGTTAGAGCTAAGGACTATTTGCCAGAATTCTCACTCCTTGCAGTACGGAGGTAGATTTAAATGGGTCATCTTTATGCTAAGGAAATTCTTTACTAAATCCAGCGTGTTACAGATACTGGGCTCCAGCATTTGCTAAATGTAACAGCTTAATAAGGCTCACTTACCCGAGACAACAATTTCCACATAAGAAGGAAACCAAACATTTATTTGAAGTACCTGAAATGACCACAAGCATTCAGATATTTGGCAAATCAAGTGTAGGACAAGTGTGTGACTTTTCACAAGTGTGCAGCACTCCTCGATCTCAGTGCACACAAGCAGCAGAAATTGGCAGTGTTACTGGCTCAATGTACCCGTGGACAGAGCTCAAGACTCACAGAGAACCCTGCAAGTTATGAGGAAAACTCTAGAAAGAAAAGAGTCCTAGAAGTGAGCATAAAAGTCTATGTATAAAACTGTGATTAAATTCTGGTCAGATTTCTAACTAAAGAGGGAAGGGGGACATCTTGGGCTGGAGGGTCTAAACAAAAAAGCAAGGGCTAGAATCTGAAAGAATAAGGGCAGGGACCTCAGTGCCGCTCGCCGCAGGGGACTCTACTGGGCATGTCAGATCAGCCAAGCTAATCGGCAGCTGGAAGGAAAGCCACTGTTCAGAGGAATGTCACAGAATCCAGAGTCTTTACAACCTGTCATTCCTAATGGCTGTTATCCAATCAAGAACCATCAGACTGAAAAGAAACAGGAAAATGTGGCACCTTTGATTTTCAAAGTAGTCAGTATAGACAGACCCAGAGGTGACCCAGTCACTGCACTTAACAGACGAGAATTTTAGTGCTGCACAAAGAAGCCACGTGATAGCGCCACAACATTCCGAGTCACATGAGGCAGCACTGAGAAATGTCAACCCTGGCGTGACAATACTATCGATAAACAGTTGCAGCCCACTGAACCTTCACATATCCGGTTTAAAGATTTTCAACGAGAATGCCAAGACCATTCAATAAGGAAAGAAGCCTTTTCAATACATAAAATTGGAAAAGTGGGTATCAAGTGTGAAAGACTGAAACTTACATTTTACTACATACAAAAATTAACACAAAGTAAATCGAAAACCTAAACATAAGAACTAAGACTACAAAATACTTAGAGGAAAACATAAAGGGAAAGCCTCATGATGTTGGATTTGGTGATGATTTCTTAGCTATAATGCCGAAAGCACAGGCAACAAAAGTAAAGAAATAAATTGGGCAACACTGAACTATAAAACTTCTACACATCCAAAGACAATCAATAAAATGAAAAGGCAACTCATAGAATGGGAGGAAAATACTTATAAATCATATATCTGATAATAGATTACTATGCAGAATATACAAAGAATACCTCCAACTCAACAACGTACAGATCAATATTCCAGTTTAAAAATGGGCAAAGGATTTGAACAACTATTTAGACAAAGAACATACACAATTGACTAACGAACATATGGAAAGATGCTCTAAGTCATTAGTTTTTGAGGAAAGACAACTTAAATCCACAATGAGATATGACCTCCTAAATATTAGGATGGTTTTACTGTTGTTGCCTGAAATGTCTCCCAAATATTCGTGTTGAAGACTTGATTGCTGTTGGGTTTTTGGGAGGTGACTGGATCATGAAGACATGCACTTCATCAGCAGAATGCCTCACTAATGGGATCATAATTTGATAGCATTATTGAGAGATGATGGAAACAGGAGGTGGGGTCTGGCTGAAGGAAGTAGATCATGAGAATGTAGCCAGGGGGAAAATATCGAGTTCCTTGCCCCGTCTGTTTCTGTTGTTTCCCTTCTTTCTGCCTCCTGGTTACCATTAGGTGGGCAACTTTTCTCCACCAGGCCCTTTTCCATGATGTCCTGCCACTCCTGAGGCCCACAGCAATGGATCCAGCAAGCCATGGACCAAAGCCTCAGAAACCATGAGCCAAAATTAATCTTTCCGTCTCCAAGTGTATTTTCTCAGGCATTCAGTTACAACAATAAAGCTTGGATCTGTAAGTAAAATCTCCATATTGAGATACATTTTACATTTGATCCAATTATATGAATTAGAGCCAAGGCTACAGGAACCACTGTAATTAACTTAAATTTCATGACCCAAAAAGTCTGATCATCCACTCAGAGATACAGGAAGAAGGGAGATGACCACTTCCCAACTTACCTGGCTAGGGGAAAGCTCCAAACTTCCATGCTGGCAGAGAGAACAGCTTTCTTTTATCTTTCAGATGTGGAAAAAAACAAGCATTTCTGAGCTTTTTTGCTTTCTCATGTGTAAACGACACAGCAAAGATAGGACCACACCAATACAACTAGCCCTGTGTCTTCCCACACCACCACTACCACCAATATTCTTCCAATTAACGGAATGAGGGTATTCACTGCAAAGCAAGAATCCAAACCCAGTCTATACCTAAAAAAGAAAACTTGGGACTCTGTTTCTTACTACAGTATAAGAGCGACCCCCAGCCCAGCTACCTTGGCCCCTCCTGGAATTTTATCAGCTACTGATGGTGGAGCCTGGCAATGTGCATGACAAAGCCAGGCCAAAGCCTCTGAGCTAACTGTAACCTCCAAGTTCACTGCCACCCACGGAGCTTGGGCTGTGACCAGGAGCATGGGGTGCAAACAAGGAAGAAGGGTGGAAATCAAATGTCTCGTGTAGAAGGCAGCCAGTGGGAAGGACAAACGAACAAACTGAAAACTAGATCGATGGAAAATGTTTGTGTAAATACATGGTATGATGGAAAATACGGTCAATGTTGAAAGTTTAAATCTTTAAAAATCTATAATGATAAAAGACACATTGCCATTAATCCCCCCGAATCCTCCGCCTCGCTTGTAACACACTTATTCCATCATTCTTGCCACTTTCTAAAGCAGTTCTGGAGTCCTCTTTCCTGAGTGTCTTTAGTTAAAATGTCATGGCTGCCTTTCTGTCCTGAATCGATTTGAAACATTTACTTCTTGTGGTCATTTTGACCAGAGCACATCTTGGGAAGAGCCAGAAGTCTCAGGGTGCCAGATCTGGTGAATAAGGTGGATGAGGACACACAGCGTGTTGGGGAGCTGCCGTTCTATTGGACGGCACACAGCAGCAGCGTTCGCCATTGTTTTGATCACACCTCACAAAGACTGCAGAAAGAGGACTCCAGAGCTGCTTCAGCAAGTGGCAAGATCGACGGGACGGGTGTGCTCAGAATGAGGGGAGGGTTTGGAGGAGCTTCACGGCAATGTATCTTTTGCTATAATAAATGTTTTAATTTCAGTTTTATCGTGTTTTTTTTTTTATCACACTGCATACATGATTCCATGTACTTCTCACAGTAGCCTTCTCAACGGCATTGCTGTGGTCCCCACCTCAGAGATGAGAAGGCAGATTTCTGTGTGTACAGCATCCTGCCTGTGCACAGCCAGCTTGAGTGAGTAGTAATCTCGAATTCGGACTTTGTGAGTCTGACCCAGGGCCTGGCTCGCTCCAGCGTCCGTGTCCTGTGGTGGGGGGTGCTCCTCGACATGGAAATTGAGGACAGCCTGAGTTCACAGCCCAGAATCATCCGTAACCCACCTCGGGCCTTTACTGCTTGAATGCAGTACAATCTGTTTCCCCTGTTTGCCCATCATTTCTGCTAAGAGTCCCGATCTCACACTTCCTTCTTCACGTACAGTTTGTTCTGCTGGCAGAGTTCAAACATGACTTTCAACCTTCAGGGCCCAGTTTAAAACTCCCGAGTGTCAGTGATCATCTCTCTTTTCTTTACACCCACTTCCTGTCCAGGATCACCCTGCCAGGATGGATTCAAACATCCCTACTCAGCCTCCGTGGGCAACAGGCCTTCGACCCGTATGCCATTCTCAAGTGAATTCCCTTCTCCCTAGCTGGTCAGTCTCGTTCCCACCTCAGGAATCCAACCTCCTTTCTTGGCTCCTGCTGCACGCTGGATTCGCTCTCCCTTCTGCCCATGTGAATTCCAGCTCTCATCGCCTCTGGGCTTGACCTGCATTGACCTCGTCCTCCTCAGGGCTCCTGCAGCTCTTACTACCTGCCGCAGTACTCTCCCAACTTCACCCTGTGGCTACGCATGCGTAAACTGCAGCGCATGCGTAAATGTACCACCGACAGGACGTTGTAAGCGTGCTCTTCAAAGCATCACAAAAATAGAACTTAAAGGTTGCTGAGAGATGAACACTGATAGTCCTGGTGTTTTTTCCCTCCACCTCAGAAGCTCATGCTAAGGGTCCTGGGGTGCAAGAGTCTGACCCAGTCCCTGGCCTACTTTATTTCATGCCCCGACTTTCCTTCTTCAGTTTGTCACGTGCACCAAGCATCTTTTCTTCCAGTTTTATTTTTAATTAATGCATAATCTCTGTACAAATCGATGTGGTGCAATGTGATGTTCTGATGAGTGTATACAGTGGGGTAATTTTGTAAATACATATATTGTATGTTCTTAAGGGGAACGAGCATGTTTCCAGTGACTAAAATGAAATACCACACTAGGGGCCCAAGCCATTCTGAACGCGATGCCGGTGACGTTCACGCCCTCCGCGGACATGTTATGCCTTCTAGGTTACTGTTGGATCATAGCTTCTGGCCTTCTTGTAAAACAGCTCAGTAGTGTTTTGGTTGCATCTGACTCCAAAGAAACGCCGGGCAAGCCGTGTGTCTGGGGTCCCTGGGGCAGTTCCGGTGACGGTGAGAGTTTCCAGACTAGTCTGACTTGTGGCCCGAGAAAGACTAAATTCTTCCCCCACGTCTAGGTGAATGAAGAACGAGGTAACTGTCACTTGCTGCCCACTTGCCTGCCTCTCTGTACCTCTCCTGAGCATCCCCGGGCATTTGGCGATCCAGGGGTGCTCCCTGGAGCATTTGGGAAAATAAAGGATGACACCCTGCACCCTGGCCAATGTCTAAAAAGTACAATGTTTCAAAGTCATTCTTTTTGGCTAAACATCCTTTCAGTCCATCACTATTCAGAATTATAACCTCGGTTGGGAAGCGCAGAGAATCCCATTACTAAGGTCTGCTTTTCCCCCTCTCTCTTAAATGTGGTTTTCAAATCTTTAAATGGGCTCTTACACTATTAAAAACTCCTGAAACAGGCCTCATTTCTCTCTGTTCTCCCCCCACCGTGCTTTATGCCTTTGTCAGTGATTGGACAGGGGAGGAAGCAGCAGGTAAGTGAAATCTGCCCGTGCTGACAAATCAGATAGTTGCAGAAGGTTCAAAGAGGGAGGCAAGGTGGCCAGGATGGAGGAAGTCACACCATTCTCAATAAATAATGAGGACATGTCTAGCCGCTGCCACAAGTGACTCATCGGAAGCATTAACACCCAGCTTAAATATGTAGTAATGCTGGCGGGGAAGACAGAACTCATCGGAAAGGCCTGTTTTCTGTAGTTCTTGATGGAAAGGCCAGAGGCTGGGCCTGTTCCACTTCGAGTGGAAGGCAGAGGGTGCTTGTATTGACTTCTCAGTGAGTGAATGCTACAGCCTCTTGCCTCAAGTATGCCCCACACTTGCATGTCCGCTGGGGAGGGAGACTCTCCTGGGCCTTGGAGGACTGGGCCTGGAGTAATTCCCACACAGGACCCCTCTTCGTGCGCCAGTGTGACATCACCTTAAGGCCCTGCAGAACCATGGGGTGCTCTTGGTGGTTGAGGGCAAGGTGAGGACCTGATGTTGGCATTTCTCCCTTAGAATTCCGGAGACCCGCGGGAAGCAGTGTACGGTAGTCACCATTATCACTCTGTGACTTTTCGTGTCCTTCCTACCTTCCCTGCTCTCATCTATTAAGCAACTAGAATGTGCAAAAACCATTACTTCTACTCCTTGCACTGACCAGCAAAGTAGGTACACCACTGAGTCTGTTACCAAATACTGGATGCTCCGAGGTGGGAGCGAGTGGCCCAGATTCACACAGCCAGCGAGCACCAGACTTCTCAACTCCGCCCTTTCCACGGCCCTAAACTGTTTCTTGCCTGTGTTGTTGACTGGCTACTGGTTGTTATGGACTCACTGTGTCTAAATAAAGACCTGTGCACTTTCCGCTCGTGTTGGTCCAATGCCCCAGGTCCTCAGTCCACCAGCTAGAGGCGCTGTCGTTGTTGTTGCTGCTGTTGAGGTTGTTGTTACAGTCTGTCCCTCTTCCATCTCTGTGGTTTCTCTCTGAATTCTCCACCATTTCCCTTTGCACTTTCCTGAGATGCTGTCAATGCCCCCACCATGTCCCCTGCGAAATGACTGTCTAAGGGAGAAACGCTTTCTCTTTATTTTTGTTCCATGTCACTGGGCTCAAATATCCACACAGTCCATTAACTAAACTTCGACACGATGGCAGAAGAAAAGAAATTGAGCTTCACGTACATTTTCATCTGCTATTTCTATACTATCTTTCACTGCAACTGAAGACTAGTCTTGACAGAGTACTAACTTTAAGAGACGTAGGAGGTTGGAAAAAATAGACACTGTAACTCTGAGAAAAGTATCTTAGGGGGAAAAAACTTCCTTTTCTAAGCACCTTTCCCACCTACACTTCAAGTGGAGCAGAACATTACTAAATAATTTTTCCTAAATTGTATCCATTGTATTCTGTGAAATAGTAATATAGTTTGAAGTACAAATGTGGTTCTTGTCACCATTGTCTTTTTCATTGTCACATTTGACATACATCAATTTTATTATTGGGTTGAATTATAATTTTATTTATTTTAAATTTTATTGGCCCATGTTTGCACTACATAATGATTACATTTATGGTGAGGAGTTAGTACACATATATAACACACCCAAATTCTTTTTCTTGTCCCCTATCCCTCTCCTTCCTCCCTACTCCTTCCAACTCTTGGTCCCCTTTCTCTTTGTAAAAGCTCTATTTCCATTTCTTTCCCTTCAATTCTTTCTTTCTTTCTTTCTTTCTTTCTTTTTTTTTTTTTTGGCCACCCCCCTTCCTTCCCCTTTCTTCCCTCCCTATATCTCCTGTCCCTCCCCTTTTGAAAAAAGATCTCCCTACCTGCTATTATCTGTCTTTCATTTTGCTCTTTATTTATATTTTGGATTTCTCATCTAAGAGAAACCATGCAATATTTAAACTTGTGTGTCTGATTTATTTCACTTAACATACATAATATTATTGTCTCAAGGTACATTGATTCACCTATGAATGCCTCAAATTGATTGTTCTTCATGGCACAATAGTACTCCATTGTGTATAGAAATCAAATAATAACAAATGCTGTTGAGGCTTCAGGGAAAAAGGAACTTTCTATACTGTTGGTGGGAAGGTGAAGTAGTTCAAACACTGTCGGAATCACTTTGGAGAGTCCTGAACAACCTAAAAATTGAAATTTGTTTGTTCCAGCTAGTCCTCTTTTAGGCATCTTCCCGAAAGAGTTACAGTCATCATCTTACAGGGCTACATGCATAGCCACCTTCATAGCAGCACAGCTCATAACAGCTAACTCTCGGAAATGTTCTCTATGCCCATCAACAGAAGCGTGAATGATACCATTTTAAAGTGTATGAAGAGCTAAAAATAAGCGAGTGGTTTTCAAGTGTAGTCCTGGGAGTGTGGAACAGTAGCTGAGACCCTTTCGGGGTCTGCAAAGATACAACTATTTTCCACCCTACAAATAAGGCAGTCCTATCTTTTTCCACTCTCGTTTTCTTGTGAGTGCACACTGACTTTCCCAAAAGCTACATGACCTGCAAGAGTGTCTTTGCTTGGATAGCCTGTATTCTGATGTTCTTATTTTCTTTTTTTACTTTTACTCTCTAATCTGATAAGTATTGATACAATAAACACACAGAAGTTCTTTGAGATCCTTGTAAGTTTTTAAGAGAATGACTGTAACAGTGTAGCATACACTAGGTGGGTTATAAAGGATGAATATTTGTTTCTCACAGTTCCAGAGGCTGGAAGTCCCAGATCAAGGCCCAGGCAGATGTGTCTGGTGAGGACCTGTTCTTCGTGGAGACAATCTTCTCTGTGTCATCACAAGGCAAATGGATGAAGATGTTCCCTCAGGACTGTTCTAGAAGGGCACTAATCACATTCATGGGGGCAGCACCGCCCGTGGCCTACTGACCACCCAAAGGCCACACTTCCTCATACCAAATCCTTGATTTCACCCTCTGAGAGGAAGGAGGGGTAAGCACGCAGATCATAGCCAGGTGCTTGAAGAGCATGAAAACAAAACCCCAGGGCTGGTGCCGCAAGCCCTGTGTGCTCATCGGGAATAGGACCTCACGAAATTTCCAGAAAGAAGGCGCCCTGCCACACAGGAGGGCCAGCAACAGAGGAGACAAGAGGGCAATAATAGGAGCTCCAGCTTCCCATAGGTGGCTCTTAGTCCATCCTGGTGGGACACACATCCAGCAAGTCCTCTGCACACACAGAAGAGAAAGAGAAGGAGACAGGGAGCAAGATCTATTGGTGATTTGAACACTCACTCGGAGGGAACACTCAGAAAACCGAACAGCCCACCTCGGGAAGCCAAGTGAAATTTGGATTGCCGGGTTTGCCAGCTGGTTCCTTCAGCTGCACAGAAGTGCAGGGAGTGGCCCTGGTCCTCTCTGCACCCAAAGGACAGATGTGGAAGCCTGATGGTGACTCAGAGAGCACACTGCTCACTCCCACCCACAATGCCCCGGAGTAGGTGTCTGAGTTGGGTCTCAGTCGCCTTGTTGCATGTCTTGCAAAGCATCCATCTGATAGGTTATTCCGAGTACAGACAGGGCCAGACTGTGCTTGGGGGCTATGTTTGCACCCAGAATTGCAATTATCTGGTACAATAAGAAGCAGCCAAGGTAGTCACTGCTTCAGGACTTGGGGACTTTAAGAAAGGAATGAAGTGTCCATTTGCAAAGGTCAAGTTCTGCGAAGACTCTCACCTGGTCTCAATCCATGTCATAATACTAGTAGTTTTCTACGTGGCTTTGTATTTTTCGGTAATGGCTGAAAATGTCAAAATTGTTGTACACAGTCATTGCAGACAGTACCAGAACGTATCTCATGTCAAATGAAATTTCAGGGATCCAAACTTTCCAACTACTTCTGCTTACCTGTGTGTGCTCATCCATCCCTGCTGGAGAACCAAAAAAGAAGCTTCTGGTACAATTTACCTTGCTGATCATGCAGAAAAACCCAGCACAACATCACAGACATACTCATGCCAAGGAGCTGCACACCTCCAGTGGTTAAGATGGTAAATCTGATGTTGTATTACACCACAATACAAATATTCCTGTTACACAGGGTATGGAAATGTGTATGATGCTGCAATTACAAAGCTCAATGCTGAGAAGGTAAAGAACAACGACTCTGTCTGAGCTGCTGAATCAAGGCAACGTCCAAGGTCAGGCAGGCAGAATGTGCCAAGCATATTTTCCCAGCAAACCACCTCATCCCACTGGGCACGGGCCTGTACTTCGAATGCCAAGATGACTTGAATCACTGCATCTGTGGTTGTTGTAAAAAATGATCAAATGATGCATGGTAGACTTTCGCACCCGGGCCTGCCCTTGTTTGACTGGGGAGCTACTTATAAAACCTAAATGCTTGCAGGACTGCTACTTATCTCCCATATTTAACAGCAATGTCACCGTGGCTGCCTGGGCTTCTATCTGAATATCAGCTTGGTGAAAGAGTATTCTAGTGCTTGAGCCCTGGAGAAATATGATCTAGGAATCAGGACCGGGTTTTTGTTTTTTTTTTAAGTAGAACTTATACTTTTACAATAGTAAGATTCCCACAATACCTAATATGTGAACATAACCAGGTTACCAAGCAAGATTCTATTTTTATACTTAAAAATATGTATACAAGTGTGAAAATGTTAAAAACTAAAAGCAGCAAATTTAATAGTGTGGTAAGCTGAATATGAGGTTGGGAAGACAAGGAAAGATGTACAGACTTATTTTAAATAAAAAATGGAAGTTGGTGAATAAAATAGCCTTTGATACAAAATGGTTCCGTACAACTAAATTTAGTCTGCCAAGGGTAAATCAGCCAACAACTCAGGACATTAATTATCTTCCAATCTTCCTACTAAAATAGGAGTGGGTTTGATTCACTAAATTAAGGTGTAATTTTATGTACAAAAGCCTGTTCAAAGCCCAGTAAAGTGGGCAGCTAACTCCTGCCCTGAGAGAAATTGGAAACTTGGCATGACAAAGCAAAGGTTATTTTACTTAAAGGTGCAGAGCGAAGCCCAAGCATACAGATGTATACATTTTATAGGCTAGCAAACCAACAAAAATCCAGAACCATCCAGGATTTGGAATAATGCCATTACAAAATCTCTCGATTATTGTACCCAAATCTAAGGTAAATAATTACAAACCCAAAATAGTCATCACTGTAGTGTTTAAGAAGCCACCCGGCACGACTTGCTGTCTTGCTGTGAGGGTCACGGTGGTTTTTCCAAAACTTGTGAAACACACAGTGATAAATGTGTTGTAATGGATCATGAGGTAGTCCATGGTTGTTTTCCATGTGTGGTTGCAACCACACAGAGGGCAGGCCTGAGTAGAAACAATGTTCTGTGAACTAATTGATTTAAAGAAAAAATAAACTGAAAAAATACGTATCTAATATTACTTTAGTCAATTTTTCCTGACGCTATTTAAAAAACTGGCAACCCTTTCACCGGTTTTCTCTACAACAATAACCCTACTAAAGACATTTCGATGATAGGAAAAATTATCTGGAAAAGATAACGAAATATGTCTTTTCTCTGCTAATACAGATTTTCTAGGCCTTGTTTCCACTTTTTTCATTAAGAAAGTATCACATTTGGGATGAGATCGATCCAGGATTGTGACAGAAAGGCAGAGAAAGCACCAAAAAGTGTCAAAAAAAAAAAGTCAGTTACAGCTATGAGTTCATGTTACTGTATATCTGACAATTTTTGATGTTGTTTGTCATATCTTTCTTGATGAAGGAAACGTTGTAATTCTTTATTAATTTTGTTAGCTGGAAAAGTTTTCTCCTATCATATTACATAGTTTAAATTATCCAAAATGAGGAGGAAAGAATTATCCAAAATGAGGAGAAAATCTTTAACATAGCAACATTCTTTCAATCAAAAATATTTGATTAATAGAACACCTATTAAAATAAGAACTAACACTGTTTACAGTGTGTCCAGCACTTTCTTGAGCCCTTGACATATTAACTAAGTGAAACCTCGCAAGTTCCCATCTGGAAGGGGACAGACATTGTCCCCACTTGCTAGCAAAGGAAACCCAGCAGTGCAGGGACTTCTGTGATCCCCTTCTTGCTGACCAGGAAGTTGGCAGACACTGAGGTCAGGTTGCTTACCCCAGGTCAAAAGGGCAGAGGTCGAATTTAACCTAGGCAGTGGGCCCCAGCGCTCGCACCACCAAACATGACCTGACCCTGTCTCCCTAGATGTAGTCTCATCTCCCTGTTGTAGATCAAGAGGACAAATGCTCATAGTCCCTGTCTTCAAGGAACTTACACACTTGTCAGGAAATGTCATAGATCAAACAATACAGAATGATCCGTGCTTGGCTGGGAGAGGGGATAGACACAGAAGGTCAGGCGGGATCTCATTTAGATTGAGAGATGCCAGAGAGAGCAGACAGGGCACCCTGAAAAAGCCAGTCTTGAGTTGGGCCTTGAGGGATGGACCAGGCCCCAGCAAGGCAAAGAGATACCCAGCAGGTAGACTGGCCTAGGAGAAGCCTTCGGGTTAGAAAAGAGCTCTCTGCAGTCCGGGAGTTCAAAATGAAGCCTCCCTGGGAGCCCAGGCAGGTGGGAGAAGACAGAGCAGCTGGGTAGGCAGGGGCTATGGTCTGCATTTTAAAACACAAAGCTACCCCAAAGAATCAGGCAAAAGTAGAATCTCTCTGGCGGCAACTCGGAGAATGAGCCAGCAGACAACGAGGTGGGAGAGCAGTGAGGAGGTTGAGGACTGTCCAGGCCGGAGAGGACAGACATCTGGAGACTGCAGTGCACGAAGAGGCTGGCCTTTCTGGGCAAAACCTTAAGGTGAGCTGGCCAACCCAAGTAAGTGTCCAGGCAACCGGCTCCTCAGGCATCTTTGCTCGTTGCACACAAATGCAGGTTTGCAGCGGAAACGCTGGCAGAAGTTCCCTTTCCTTAGAGATTTTGAAGTCTGGATTATCTTTGCAAGACAATTACTGTCCTTCTTATTGATCAAAAATGTAGGAAAAGTGAGAGCATTAACAAGTTTACTTAAAAATCTAATAATTGTGGAAATCTTTCCCTCTATTTTTTATTAGTACATGTTCACAGAAGACAATGAATATATGCATCAAGGAGAGTTAGTGCATGTGCACAACACATCTCAATTCTTTTTATGTCTCCTTCCTCTCCCCCTGCCATCTCTTGATCCCCCTCCCTTTTGTAAAAGATCTATCTTCCTAATTCCTATTATCTATCTTTTATTCTTATTTATATTTTGGGTTTCCCATATAAGAAAAACTATGCAATATTTAAGCTTATGTGTGTGATTTATATCACTTAGCATTGTGGATTAAAGGTGCATCCATTTTTCTACAAATGATTCAAATTTATCTTTCTTTATGGAAGAGTAGTTCCCCATTGTATGTAAATACCATGTTTTCTTTATCCATCCATCTGTTGATGGACATACAGGCTGCTTCCAAGATTTACCTATTATGAATTGTGTTCATGTACTTCAAAACTACTCAGATCTAATTTCTTACCACTACAAAGATCCTTCGCACTTCCAGGATACCTGTGTGACCCCTGCGTGGCCCATTCTCGTGATCTTGGCCTGGCCAGGCTGTATCTCAGCCCCATGAACAGTCCCACCGTCTACAAACCACAGCATCCCTCAACAAGACAGGAGCGTAAAAGGGCAGGTTAGACCAGAGACAGAGACTGACAAGGTCAAGGTGCCACACGGTCCACACTGAGATGCTGTTGCCCTTCGCGTCAGCCATTCATTCTCCTTGGCTCGAGTGACACCAGCGGGTTTCAAGAGAGCATTATGAAGACACACATCCGCAGGCGATAAACTCCACAGTGTCCATTTAGATCTACAAAATGTCTATTCAACCCAAAAGCCTTTTTTGGGCACTGTCTGCTTTGATGCACTTTTCCTTTTCCCTTTCTTTCTGAAACATAATACCAGTTAAAAGAAACTCAAGATACATGCAGGGGCCACTGGCCAGGGAAGGATTCCCGAGAGCAGTCAAAGCTGAGCCGGGCCAGGCATAATCAGCTGCAGTTGGGTTGGGTGGGGCCCAAGCCGTAGATCCAAGGCTCTCAAGCCCCGGTGAGTGCTGGGAACCCTCCCCCGTTATCCACCCACCTGAATGTCTTCTACTGGAAGGGAGGCCTTGTCTTGTGGGTGAGCCGTAAAGCCTGAGGACAACAGAGACCGTGATCACACATTGTTTTATCAAAAAGAGATGAGGCTTATGCCCAAAGAGCCCAAATTAATTGAAGCAAGTGTTTGCCTCCTCTAGAAACTGGGCTTCTGTTCTTAGTTTTCAGCCGAGAGAAAGAGAACTAGCAATCTCTTCTAGCAAAAATAAAGTTAACTTAGTCTCAATGCATGAAAATCAGTATCGCTAACCAGCTACCATACCTGGGTATGGACAATGAGTGTGACAGCAATTCAAAAAGAAAGTCAAACACAGGTTAGTAAAATTCAAGACTGGTGGCCAGCGCTGGATAAACTGGTACAGAGGTCAGCAGCTGACCGCATTAAACTAGTCCTATCTTGTATCTGGAAAACTTGCTCTGGAAAACTTGGCAAAGAATTTGCTCTTTGGATAACTGAGTTCAATCTACTGCTGAATTTGCATGTGTTGCTGCAGATCAGAAAAGAACCGCCTTCCCCAGTCTCCTGGACCCGCTTTTCAGAGGCTGGCGCACGCCAGGCACAGGACAGGGAGACCTGAGCGCAGAGCCCTCGCAGCCCTTGAATGACTTTATGATCTGCAGTTATGTGCAAGGCTTATTGATCAGCCACTGCTGCTGGATATTTTGCTGCAAAGGGCAGGGCTTGCTCTGGAAACTTCTGCTATCGGCAACTGATAGCTGCTATCAACTCTCAGCAAGATTTTTTAAATTAAAATTTAGAGACTTAAGAAAATAATTCTAGGGCTAGTTTATGCCATGCCAAACCACATACCTTCCAGAGGCCAAAGCAATCACTGAAGATTCAAGAGTTTAAAGTATGTAAGTAAGACTTCATTTAAGGAGGAAGCAGGGTAGGGTCATTTGGTTGTAAAGAGGAGGAAGAAGAAGAGGAGGGAGGAGAAAGGGACAAGATTATATCAACACCATTTCAAAAATTCTGCCACTATGCAACATAGGTGGCTTGAGGAGGAGGAGCCAGTAGACTGTACAATCTTCAGGGGTCTCTCGCCAGATTATTTCCATTACGTCTGCCTGTCCTGTGAGGTGCACAACACAGTCCCAGTTTATATAAGGAAATCAAGATTCAGAGAGGCTGAGCTGAGACCGCACAGCTAGCAAAGGAGTAGCACCAGAGAAGAACTTAGAAGGCATTTCATAAATCACAACTCTGCCTTTTGGCTTAACATTTTGAAGTTTTCAGCAGCAGAACAGCAGCATTGGGCGGAAGAGATTTATGCTGGAGAGCAGTCTGTGGTTATGCAGGGTTGGGCACAGGAGGCTGGCAATGAGTTTTGCCAGCCATTGAGCTAGCAGTGATGGCCCCTTCGAGAAAACACGGAAAGGTCTTCCTTTCAAAAGATGCTTAATGCATAAGCCACACAGCTATTTTTGCAGAATCCGAAATTCATTTTGAAGGCTACATGCTAATTTAAGAGAAATAATCCTCTTTCCAACCACCTCGCCCTCCCATGAAAGATGTACTAGAAACCTTCACAAGTTAGAACGCCTAATATTTCTATCAAATGTCTTTCACCAAGCTTCTTCAAAATAGGTCTCTGTATGGGGGGGGGCGCTGTATAGAAAATAAAAATAGTCAGTTTTGCAATTCCAAATGCAAATCACTCTGTCTTATGAACTGTCACCGAGGACAGTCATTAAATAATTGTAGGGCTGGCTTCAGTGAAACCTGCTTCCCAAGCAGTTCTCCAGTGCGTACTCAGAGCCCTCTAAAGTGCGCAGAATAAGGTACATTAAAAATCTGATGACTAATCAGTGCTGAAAATTTGCCCAATGTGTACAAGTTTCCATTTCATTTTGTGCAAATGTTTTCTAAGGGCTTTTGGCTTATAAAGGACCAAGTTGGATACAGGACTTTAATAATACAAAAAGGAGCTTTATTTCCCTTGTGGGCTGAGTGGCCACCTTAAAAAAGAAAAGCAGCAGGTACAAGGTTTGAAACACCCTGAGCTCCCATAATGAGTTTGCTTTGCTCTGAGACTTCTGTTTTCACTTGAGAAAAAAATATCTGAAACCTTCTAGCAGAGTATATGCTATTAGAGACTAGGTTTGGAAATATGTTTGGGACTTCTAATTTTAATGCCTGGTGGTATGTAGCTTAGTCTTTTGGTCTGATAAATAGTCAGTTAATATCTAAAAGCACCCTGTTGCCAGATTTTCTAGTTTAGTTAATATTCCCAAACACATAGTCTTTTTTCTGTCCTTGTATTCTTACTCCATTCACCTTCATTGTGCATTAGGTTCCTTCCTCTGAAATCTTTTGGGTTAACATCATTTGGTTTCAAGTCCTCCACTCACACCGGCAGCCACTCAGAATGTGGGTATAGCTGTCGTCACTCCCTTAAATGTATTAATGGGCTACTGTAACTTCAGCCATTCATTTAGCTAGTATTTATTGCGAGTCGATTGCCTACCAGGCTGTGCTGTAGGCACTGGGTATTTAGCAATCAACAACACAGGCCAAGATCTCCCTTTTTATAGAGTTAAATATAAAATGGAGGGGAAAGAAGGCTGCAAGTGTAGGTAGATAAACATAATACACAGTGTGTTAGGTTGCAATGCATGCCACAGAGAAGTGACAGGCAGGTAACAGTCAGGCGAAGGAGAGAAGGCAGGGTACCAGGTGGTGCAAAATCCAGTATGGTGCCCACAGAAGCTCTAAGGAAGACGCACTCAGGCTAAGTCCTGGGGGTCGTGAGGCAGGGGAACAGGGTCCGCAGTAGAAGGAGGAGCATGAGAGCCAGCGTCCCTTGGAGGAGGCAAGGCCAGGGAGGCACTGGCCCCACGGGGCAGACCTGATGAGCCTGGCTTTTCTCTGGAGGAGAGGAGAGCCACTGAGCAGCAAGTGGACTGGCAAGTTACATTTTGCAAGTCTCATTCAAATTGCTGGGTTGGCAATCGTGTCCAGGAGGGAGCAGAAGGAAGGATGGGAGCAGGGCTGTCTTTAGGAGGTGATTGCAACAGCTAGCAC
Organism: Hystrix cristata; assembly: GCA_004026905.1. NCBI lineage: Eukaryota > Metazoa > Chordata > Mammalia > Rodentia > Hystricidae > Hystrix > Hystrix cristata. Next base: position 92,992 of record PVJO010003342.1, on the reverse strand, counting down.
AGGAAGTTGCTTCCTCCTAAACAGGACAGGTAGAGCTGGTGAGAGAGACCTGAGCTTGGGACTCACGGGGCTGTACGGCAAACAGAATCTCGGCTGCAGGTCGGATGTGGGTATAATCAAAGATGACCTCAGGATTTTGATCCTAACAACTGCAAGGACAAACATGTCTTCTCACTGACAAGGGACAGACAGGAACTGAGGGGGCAGCAGCAAGACCGGGACTGAGAAGATGGGTCACTGAGGCTGTGGTGGACCCAGGGGCCCAAGGGATGAGAGGGCCAAGGAGGCAGCAGCTGGCGCAAGAGAAAGAAGGTGGCTGACTGGCTGATGTGGTCGAAGATTGCTCCACAAAGCCAGATGGAGCACGTAACTCAATATGCTGAGGATACTGGGAGTCAGGTTTCTCTCTAGAGAAGGGATTTTCAAATACAGAAAGGAGGAAGTCTAGAAAGAACCCTGATACACTGGCTGAGGATTGGAAGAATTGGTGCAAGCTCACAATATAGAAATATATTTATAAATGGACAGCTAGAGGTAGCCACACATAGAAGTGAGTGTGGATGTGTCTGTGTGGCTGTGTGGACACGCACCATTATCCCCACCCTGTCCACCCAGAAGGCCCGGAGGTGCTGACAGTGCAGTATGGCGATCACACTGTGTACCATGTGCCCTGGGAGAGGCTGCAGCTCCTCAGAGAGTGGGCTCATCCAAGACAGGGGCAAGCAGAGCACACAATAAGCCCGGGACACCTTGAGGCACCAGAATACAAGAGGGCCTCAGAGAACATTGGAGCCATGCCAGGGCAACCCAGGAGCCAGCTTCGAGAGACGCCCACTGGCAAAATCCAGGCAATTCAGACATCGCAATAAATGATGAAAGTGACAGAACACAACTCATTGAATGAAAGAAGAATTTATATTGGACCAAGTAAATAAATGTGGGGAAGCGAAAAATCTTTGTAGGCAACTGACGACTAATAAATGCATAAAAGAAAAGATGAAAGTGGACAGTTGCCATTTGGCAGCCATCACAGCAGTGGTTGATTTAGAGAGAGTCGTTGAGGGCCCTAAAACTGGTTGGGTGAAGACCCAACCAAGGGCATAATATTTGGGTACTCTCAATGCACCCTACAAAATACTTACTGATTACCAGCAGGGAAATGGCTCCTTTACTCATTTCATGAAAGTCCCATTATCCGACACTCTAGATGATCGAGGCTGAGGTCACAGTGGTGGGGCAGATAAACATCAGGGGCCTCTGAACATCACACGCTGTCAAGAGCACGGCGTAATTTCTTTGATATTCCTGACAGGGACGTACGACCTAGGTCAACCATGAAAAAACAGCAGATGGACTCAAATTGAAGGACAGACTGTAAACATCAAGGTCATGAAAGATGGAGGGAGATTGGACAGCAGTAACAGATTAAAAGAGAATAAAGAGACACATCAACTAAATGTAACATGGGACCCTATAATAGATTCTGGACCAGAAAGGAAGAAAAGACATTTTGGAGAAAGTCAGCAAAATTTGAGTCAATTCTACTGACTGGTTGGTGGTGTTATCTCTGTTATAGTGTACTTATCAGGAGTACAATTTGGGGAAAATGTGTATTATGGAGCAGATAAGGGTGATGTTTGCATTTGCTCTTAACTGGTTCAGAAGGAGAATGTTGATCGTCAGTATGTATCTAACTAACTATCTGAGATAGCACATGTAAAATAATAATTGATTAAACTAGGATATAGAATTACTTTATACCATGTCCCCGATTTTTATAAGTTTGAAATTATTTCAAAGTACGTTGTTGAAAAAGGACTTCATGGGTCATTAAGTCCATTCTGATTCTGTTATAGAAAAGGGAACATCGAAAGATAAAACAAGGACCACAAAGTTATGAGCAAACAGTAATACGTGGGAGACTTAGAAGCTTAACAAGCAGGTAACTTGGAATATATGGACAGTGTGATGGCAGTGGCCAAATATGCTCAAATCATCTGCAGAAGGCTAGGATACGTGCACAGCAGTGTGTGACATGCAGGTGCCATGCTGAGTGGCTGGGGCTGGAGCTCTGTGTTCACATTCTAAGGAGGTCAGAGGTGACCCGAGGGCTGGAGATGGGGAAGATTGTGCAAGCCCATCACATGAGCAAAGGCTTGAGGACAGGGCACGTTTAGCCTCAACAAAATAATTCTTCCCTTGCTGGGGGAGTCTGTTATTTGTCTTTAATAATGTGCAAGATTTTCTTTCCCATGAAGTGATTTTCATGTGTCTGGGTGACCACCAAGGCTAGAGACAACCAACCAGTAAGAAAGGTATTGACACAATTTTCCCCTGCAACTAGAGTCTGTGAATTGGACCCCTCAGGATAACAAGGTCCTCATCACAGGAGTGGATTGGCAGGGTGGGCGCTGGAGAAAGAGTCTACTGGTGACAAATGACAGAAGTCATCTGTGATGTGTGAGTCCCTTCTAAACACTGTTCATAAGAAGGCTACCATTTATTGAATGCTGACTGTGTGCAGAGCATCGCAGGTGTATTACCAAAGTTAATTCTCACCAAAGTGCTGTCCCGGAAGAACCCTTAACCCCTTTTCATAAATAAAATAAAACTTAGTAATGTGCCTAAATACAAATCTAGCAAATCACGCCCAAAGGTGTTGGAGTGAGGATTCAGTACCTTCTCTGGGGTCTCCAGAAGCCGCCTCAAGCCTCAGCTTCTATCCTTCCTGCCCCTTTTCCCAGAAATTCCCTTCAGCATCTGGAGTCATACATGGTTGTAGTGTCTGTAACTTTTCCCACTGTCGGTAGACTCTCTGCCTTCTCTCCTAATTCTTCCTTAATCTTCTTTTCTTTCCTACAGCACGCTTTCTCATTTGCATCAGTCTTTTAGGTCCTTCTCTAACATTAAGGAACAGTGGGCCCCGTGGTAGGACTTTCTGTGATTTCTATGCCAAGATTAGTGCCGCGGAAAGAAAATGCATCTTACCAATGTGTGCCCAACTGACTGCAGATACCTGAGAAGGACAGCTGGCTTAAGGGTCACTCTGTCCTGCTCGCCGTCCATCCCCACTTTTTATCAGGTATTCCTGCAGTATAAGTCAACCTGGACGCCGACTGGCGCAAGCCACGCCCGCATTCTACTCACTGCCCCAAGTCAGGTCGAAGTGCGACTCACTCAGCAAGCCCCCCCCAGCACCGAAACACTCCACTCCGCGCGAATGCTTTGCCACTGAGTGGTGCTACCCACACGGTCTGTGCTCAAAGGAGGAGCGTACAGGACTGTCTCTTCTGAGAGAGGCCACAGAATCTCCAAAGCAGACCCGAGATAACAGAATCTCGTGAAATAATGTTTACCTTACAACACAGCGAACTAACTGGTGCTATGAAAAAGCCTCCAAGTGACTTAGCAAAATTACACAGGAAGTGGTTTCCTGGTCGGTGCAAACGGACCTTAATATGCTCTTCTCAGGAGCACCTCTGACTTCCTTCACCAAAGTCTCTCCCCCAATCTCACTCCACAGAGCACAGCTAGGTGGAGTTAGCGTGCATATTTTCTAGTCGCATTTAACAGTGCCACACTTGCACTCTCAAAACAGACATTTCCCCAGTGGGCTATAAAATCTGCTACTTGGGCAGTTAATTTTGAAACGTTACTAAACTAATAGGCCCTTGGCAACGTACCACTTGCACATACCCGGGAGCTGGGCTTTTCTGGTTGATGGGACGGCTCTCCAGACTTGTGCTTGTTAGATTTCATAACTGTTTTACCAAATCGGTTTTCCAGAAAGCCCCACCTTCAGGAGCTGCTAAGAGGCAAAGTGCCTGGAGAATGCACCTGTACGCCCCAGGCGGCTTGCACAGGTCTTTGAGGTGGAGATCAAAGGCCAAGATAAGTTTCCCCTCCTTTCTTTAGAAAGCCCAAGAGCTGGTCCAAGCACTTGCACATTTAGGAGGCCCATCGCTCAGGACTCTGCAGGCCTCGAAGCGAGCAAGCCTGTGGCTGACTCGCTGCACCACTGGGCTGGAAAGTCCGAGGGCAAGAGGGGGGTGACTCTGCAGATGCTGGGAGCAGAGGGTCCCCTGCTGCAGGAGTGCAGGCTGGAGAAGAGTGGAGAGGCCACTTGAGAGGCTGCGCTTGGCCTTTGGAACTTCACAGGGAGCTGGGCAAAACTTAGGGGAGCCACCCCAAAAGCAGTTTCTAGTCCGCATCCTTAGACTCCTTGCAGCGATGACCAAGACATTAACGTTAACTCTTTCCAGAGACTGTAACAATGTGACAGCAGCCAAAGAAGCCAAGTTACGGGTGCCTTTAGTGAACACGAAGAAGCTTTTCTCACAGCCTGCCTCCCTCGTTTCTCCACCTTTTACCTACACAAGGGTGTGCGTGCCTGTGTGTGTGTGTGTGTGTGTGTGTGTACCCGCTCGCGTATGCACCGATTCTCCCTGGCACGCCGAGGCTGCTAGTTTATAAAGCCCAGGTAGGTCTGGAGGGAGACCGGCACACTCTTGCTAGCGCGGCGAAGGCGGGATCCGGGCGGGGCCGAGCGCAGGCACCGCCCGGGCGCCGCGCGCAGCCAACGAGCGTACCGGAGGGCGGGCCGGAGAGGGCCGGGCTGCGCGGCTGTCACACACAAGCGCCCGACGCGCGCTGCAGGTGGCAACTTGGAGGTACCGCTGCGGAAGGAGCTCGGGTCTGGCGGCTCCTTGCATCCTCTGGGAGCCCTTTCCTGCCGCCGACTGCGCACCCGGGCCCGGGAGAGTCCGGAGGAACGAGCCTTCGCGCGGGGACTTTTGAGCGGCGCTGCCTGGCTGCCCTTGCGCTACTTTTATTTATTTTTTTTCTTCTCGGACGAAGGTTGTGCCTGGGGGCTGGGAACAGGCTCCGGGAGGCGCTGGCGAGGAAGGCTCCTGAGACCCAGGTGAGCGCCTTTCCTTTCCGGTGCACATCCTCCCGGGGGCAGGACGACGGCCGGGGGCTCCTGGGCGCCCCGTGAGCAAGGGCCGGGCGCGGACGCCTGTCCTTGGCTCGAGGTCGAGCGAGGAAGGGGCGAGGCTGGCCCGGCCGACGTCGGCGAGGTCTCCCAGGCGGGCATCCCGAGGCGAGGAGCTGGCAGAGAGGTGCCTCGAGGCGGCCGAGGGCTGGCGCCCCGACTGGAGGTGGCCCGATCGCCCCCGTGCGCCGAGCGGGGCCGCAGTGGGGGGCGGGGGGGAGGCGCCGAGATCCCCACCCCACCGAGCGGCGCTCCGGGCCGGGCGAGCGCACGGATCTCCAGTCCCGCGGAGCCGGGGGCTCTGGAGGACGTCATCCCTCTCCGCTCCGGCAACTCCTCCTCCGCCCCTCTCGCCTCCTCCCTGCGCGCCCGCCGCTTAGCCTATTCGGAGACTCCGTGCCGGGGCCAACGCGCGCAGTGGTGGCTGCTCTCCCTGCCTTCCCCGCCCTCTGCGAATTGGGGCGCCCTGGGGTCCGCTGCTGGCCCGGGCAGCCTAGTTGTGCGCAGGAGGCAAGTCGGGCCGGCCAGTTCTCTGCGCCCGAGGCCGGGTCCGAGCGCGGACTCGCTCACCAGCGCTCCCTCGGTTCTATCCCCGCCTCTGCCGTGAGCGGAGTCTTGGAAGCCAGACCTTGCTGGCCCCGGGGGCACGGGGTGGGGGTCGGGGGGTCCTGGGAAGGGGCGAGCCTCTGAGACGGGGCCGAACCTCCGCCTGCATCTCGGCATTCAGGTCCCTGCCTCCCAGGGCTCAGTGGTCCGGACCTCCGCCCTCCTGCTCTCGGCGCCGGTGCGGGCGCGTGGGATCCTCCGGAGGCCGCTGCGCAGAGCCCGCTCCCCTGCCCCTCCGAGCCGCAGGGCCGCGCCCCCTCGCCGCCCGCGCGCGGCTGCACCCTGCAACTCCGCGCCGCTGCCGCTCCAGTCCCGCCCCAGCCAGGCGCGTCCCGGGTGGGCATCGCTGGCCGGAGGGAGCGAGCTGCACGGGCGAGAGAGGCTGCAGTTCGCAGTCTGGGGAAGGGGATCCGCCGGCGCGCCAGCCGCCCGCGGCTCGGCTGTCAGGACCCCGGTGGGAGGCTGGTGGAGACGGGGCCGCGTCCCCGGGAAGCCGGCTGGGGGCCTCCGACTCCCGCTGGCGCGCCCCGCTCGGAGGCCAGGCAGCGGGGACCCGCGGGCCGGCGGGGGGCGCGGCGGAGCGGTGGGTGCTGGGAGGCGCAGGGCCGGGAGCCCGCGCGGAGGACGCGCCGGGGCCGCGGTGGCCGGGGACCCCGGAGTTGCGCTGGAACTTGGGACCCGGCGCCCTGCGGCGGCTCGGAAGCGGAGCTACGCTGCGCGGCCGGACGCGCCGCTCCACCGCCGCCGGCCGGGCTTTCACTTTCCCTCTGCAGCGCCGGCCGCGCGGGGGAAAAGCGGGTGCAGGCGGCGAAAAGCCCCTGGGCGCGAGGAAACGCCAGAGTCGGGTCTCTGCGGGGCCCCTGGGACCTGGTTAGGACGCGCACTACCCCGCCCCTGAGGCCCACGACGCGCCTCCTTCCCTCCGAAGTGCACTGGATGAAGCCCGGCCTTGGGAGAGTGCCGGAACCCACGAATGAATAAAAGTGGGAACGACTGTAAATCCCAAATCGAATTGCGGCTTAAATCTGAGTCTATTTGCATAGGAACAGACTCTAATCTGGTCTCCCAGGGTCTGTGGGGGCGGGGTGGGGTGGCTGCATTTCCTGCGACAGTCAAGAGGGCCCCACGGGATTTGCCCAAGGCCAAAGGGTGCAGCCCTCTGGGACGGGCGGGGTGGTGGGGGGAGTTCTCCTTGGGTCTGAACCAGCCTTGGTCTTCATGCCCCTTGGCCACCCAGAGCATTTCCTGTGAGATCAGTCACCCGTTTCCAAAGAGGACTTCCGAACCGGTTTCTTCTCCTGTGTACCGTAGAGCAGAGGTACAACCCGAAACTGCTTGCCTGGCCTGTGACCCCTGAATCCTGACCCCTGTCGCTTACCAGTGACCTGGTCTGCTCCCCTTCCATCCCCGGCCTGGCACAAAGTAAGCGCTGGTGCTTGTCATGAAAACATGGTCCTGGAAAACATTTAGTAAATTCTGGGATTAACCGTTATTGGAATCGGAATATGGAACTAATGAAAGCGTCATTTTGAGCACCAATGTGCATCATTTACATGTATGTCTAAATGCTTTCCAATTGGGGAAATCACTTCCAGTGAGGAGGCCTTAAGCTGCGAGGAAATTTGAAAATAATAGAATGACACAGTTGTATGCTGAAGTCCTTCTAGAGAGGGCCTGTGGTTGAAAATCTCTAGAAATGGGGCTCTCGCTACTTTCGGAAGTATTCCATTTCGTCTTAGGTTATTTAGAACACAAGGATGCATCCACATGGTCTCCACCGCAGAAAGCTGGCCTGGATCGTGGCCCCCAAAGAAAGCACTCAGGCTTCCTGCTGTTACACAGATAGGTGAGAAAGTGGAGTAATCTCTTGGCAAAGGGCGTAATCTCCGGAGGGCTGTGCAGACAGGAGGAGAGGCCTGAGTGCCCTCCTACCTTCCTCTTTCCTGGCAGCCTTCGTTCCCTGCACAGCAGCCCACAAGTCTCTCTGTTTCTTCTTTTCTCCAAACCAAAGAGCCACAGCTTCTTCCAGCCCCCCACAACTCCAGACTGCTGAATGTCCCCTCGATACAGGGAGCATTAGCATGCTTTCTCTCAAAAAACAAATAAACGAATAGAAAGAAGTACAGACTAGAACAGGGCATGGTTTTTGTAGGATTCTAAGTGAGGGCAGGTTGACTGTGAATGGTTCATTAAAAAGACCCAGGGAGTGGGTGAGTCACAGTCTGCTCTGAGCAGCTACTTCCTCCTCTCTGAGAGAATAATAATTTTCACCTCTTCCTCTGTGAGAATTAATTTATGACTTCAGAGTTATCCGAGACACTTGGAAGGGAAGTGTGAGACCTGGCACTTGGTAATGTAGAATTTGCCAGCTCAGAGTTGGTTAATGATGAATAGCAAGAAACACAATTGGAAAGAAGATAAGGCTTTCACCAATGTTGCATGTTCTCATTCACTTGTGGAAGCTAAAAAAAAATAAAAGATGATTTCTTAAAAATAGAGACCAGCTGGATACTCTGGGAGGCTGAGGCAGGAGGATCAACAAGTTTGAGCCCAGCCTGGGCAACTTACTGACTTAGGGAGATCCCGTTTCAAAATAAAAAATAAAAGACTGGGGATGTAGCTCAGTGTGATGGTCCTGTGTTCAGTCCCCAATTACCCTCCCCCCCCCAGGAAGAATGGTTAGAAGAGGGTGGGGAGGGAAGAGGGGAAGAGAAGATGGAGAAGGGTTAATTAATGTGTACAAAAGTACAGTTAGATAAGACAATTAAATCCTAGTGTCCGTTGCCTTCAGCCGATGTGTTCCTTCTCCGGCTTTAAGGCCTAACTCAAACACCACTCGCCGCGGGAAGTCTTCCATGATTTCACTCAGATGGCCTCTCTCCCCTCTCTCCTTCTGCAACTCTGCTCTTGCTGCTTTTATAATGTTTACCGTTCACTGGGGTGGGGATGTGCTGGGGTTGAACCCAGAGCCTTAGTGTTAAATCCTTTTCTGTTTATCATTTTTATTTTGAGATATGGTCTCCCTCAGTTTCCCAGGCTGGGCTTAAACTTGTGATCTGATCTTCCTGTCTCGGCCTTCCAAAGTGTTGGGATTACAGGTGTGTGCCACCATACACAACTCCAGCATTGATCCTTTAGTGTGTCTCACTGATTGAGTGCTTGAACTCCATCTTATTAGTCTTTATGTTCCCACCGGAGTGGGGACCCTGTGACACCTTACTGGGCGGATGCCTGTGCACAGATGTCTGGGGAGGTCTCGACAGAGAGAAGGGTGTTTTTTAGTCCTGCCTGAAATTGGAGTAAGGAGGGAGCAGCTTGGTCTGGAGCAGGTCCCCACAGGCAGAGTAGAGCACAGACCATCATCAAGAAACTTCAAAGCCACCCTCTCCAAGATTTGTGTAATTACACGATAATTTAGGGCTGGAAGAATCTGTAAAATTATCAGCATTCTTCATTGCAGAGATGAGAACGTAGTCATGTGAGGTCCACAAGTTTGCAAAACGAAACGGGGCTTGGAGAGGCAAGCTGATAGCGACAGTGATGGGCTGAAAGAAAAATGAGATACGCTGGGCAGGCTGCCATAAAGTGCTGAAAACACCCAGAAATATGGAATGAGTTCTTAGTTTGGGGCTTAGGGATTTGTCTGATATAGAATCACTTTTAGGAAGCGTTTGATCTGATTGCTATTATGGCTCCTTGATTTACAAAAGAAAATTATGCATGTGTTGAAATGTTTCTGATTTAGATAAAACTCTTTATTCCGATTTTTAGAACGTGAGACTTCTTGTAATTCCATATTATTTTAAGAATGAAAAGATGAAGCCATGTCTCATGTGCATACTAAATATTTGAGGTCAGATGGAGAAACAATTCTTATAAAAACATCTCCAGCTTCCATATTGAAGCAACAACCCAAACAGTCTTAGATATACAAGCCTTCACATTTCGGGTGATAAAAGCACCCTCATCAAATAGTTGTAAATAGTCTCTTGCTCATGAGGAATGAGCATGTAAAAAACAACAATAACAACAATAAAAGCCACAGCGCGTGATCAGCTACTGAGGTTTTGAATAGAAAGGAATTTATTATAGAATTATACACTCAAGTTGGTTCTGGAATGTGAAGCGTGTATAGCTCTAAGTAATGAAAACTGTTGTATCCGTGTATATACATTTTGATGCATGGCATTTATAAAGCTGACATAACTGTAACAAAATGGAAACGATGTTGGCTGTCTTCAGTGTGCAAATATTTGGCCACCACATGTGTGAGTCACATGAGAATGCTGGTCTGTAGCCAGCTCATCTGTAAGCTTGCTAAGCCTCTCTCCAACTCAGCTTCTCCATTGGCGAAGGTAACAGGATTCCCTGTATCACTGCAAGATGAAAACAGTGAAATGACCTCATGTTTGTGACTGCCCTTCGGGAGTTGCAAAATGAGACTTTAACAATATTTTAATTACTAGTCTGGTCATTTTTTAAAAGATCAGCACTGTACCATCTTTGCAACCCCTTCATAAAAGTATAACATGGGACATTCACAAGGAGTATTTGAATACAAGCAAACACTTATCAGTGACTCCTATTTACCCTTAAATAAAAACATTCATTTCTTTCCACTTAATTGTCACAAAATTTCACAGAGCGAAATAATGAGATCAGGAGTTTGTGTGTGGGATAAAGGTCATTTGGATAAGCTGGTAGTCTAGATGTCTGATTTTAAAACCATCACTACCACAGATGACAATACATTTGCATACCTAACATAGTTGTTTCTTTGCATGTTGGGTGCCCTTTGTAGGCTGCTTTGCGGGTGAGATGTATCGTCACACAAGGAGGACGTTTACGTACAGGTGCTCCTTGACTCTCTGTGGACTTACCTCCAGTAAACCCGATGCAGGTTGACAATGCCTTTGACCACTGAGCACTGCAGTTTAGCAACACACTACACGGTATGGCCAACTGTGAGCTGCGGCTTGTTGCCTCACAACCTGAAAGAGGATCATATCACTTACCACTAGAACAAGGTCAAAATTCCCAATTCAAAGTGTAGTTCTTACAGAATATGTATCACGTTTGCCCCCCCGTACAGTCATTCCTAAGTTGGGATCATCTCCAGTAGCCTGCAGTTCCTAGTGGCAGCAGAATAAACAGGGCGATACAATACAGACTGAGATGCATGACCTTAACATATGACCAGTACACATAGGACATAATATTACCAATTGCTAGCTATACCTAGTACCGCAGTTACTAGCTGACTCTCTGGGGGTAAATAACCGAAGTTTTCTGAACCTTAGTTTCTTCTGCAAAATTAGTTCAGGAATGCCTACCCAGCAGAGTTCTTGTAAGAAACAGAAAGAATACTCATAATAATAACATGACTAGCACAGAGTAAGTGCTCAAAAAGTGGACCTATTCCTTTGGTGTCATGTGCCACGTATTAATATTTAATTTAGTTTGAAAATTCATATTTATCAAATCAGTTTTTATTTTCAATATTTGCATTTCAAGCTTTTTTTATCCCATGTTTATTTACTTTCTAGCCATTTTCGGTAATAAACTTTAACCCCCAGTATATATAATGCAGTTTTCTTCTTGTTACTGCAAAGTTAAAAAAAAAAAATTGCCAAAGCAAAATGCAATTGAGAAGATAAACCTGCTAATCCTATAACAGACCAATTCTGCTTCTTCATTGGCAAATGTTACAGGATTCCCTTTGTCATTAAAAGATACCTTTTTTAAAAACGATTATTTTGTCCATCTACTGCTTCTCTACCTGTATAATCATTCAAGTTGAAAAAGTAAAGTGTACCACAGATACTCAGCTCCATCTGCGAATAATTTCTACTCCACAGTGATCTACATGGATTGTTTAATTACAGTATAATTAGGTAAAACTGCCGTACTTCCGTATTTTCAAATGGACAGAGTTTGTGGATGCCAATATAACCCGTGATTCCGGGCGGCAGCAGTTTAACACTGTAACGCTGATGTGTTTCCTGCATTTCGCCACCAGCTGCAATGACGCCAGTTGTAACCATAGTCGATGCCCCTCACGGGACTTAGGAGTCCCCGAGGAGCCAAAGCCTCTCTGTGCCACGTGCTCCGTGCCATTGTCACTCGCTCCTGCTCTGGCCAGCACGGCTGCTGGGAGGTGGTGCGGTCTCTGCGCCCCGAGATCGGGTCACGGTGGAGGTTGGGTCTCCCCTCCGGTGAAGTCCAGCTGGCACTTGTCGATACCTGAGCAAGTCTCCCCATATTAGAAGCTCCAGGAATTTTGAAATTCATCAACGGGGCCATAGGGAGCCGGGAGGGCTTCAGTGGGGAGGAGGCTGCGGGGAGGCCACCCTGCCAGGGTGGGCAAGGTCAGCGGCTCCAGAGGACGGAGACTCCTGGCCAGCGGGGAGCTTAGGCCCAGCTCTGCCTCCCACCCAGACCCGGAGCCGAAGTCGGCCCCTGCAGCCTTTCTTCTCTTGACCTGGATTCTTTTCCGGAAGCGTTGGTTTTTACTCCAATGGTTAGATATTGGAATAACCAAAACTAAAAATGTATAGATCTTATTTTTAAAAAGTCAGATGGCTCAGATCCTGTTCTCTCCCAAAGTATATGGCCCCCCGGGGAACATGATCACATTACAACCTCATCTGCATTGTATTTATGAAGGGTGAATAATGTGCGCTATTCTTAGCTCTTTGCTTCCTTAGAAAAACATATAGATTGGGACGGCTTAGGTAATTCGGAAGTGAGTAATGCGGCTCCAGTGCACGCATGACCCAACTGTCAAACCGCTTCGCCAAGTGAAAACGTAGCATGATGTTTTGTCTGGAGTTGGAGCTTTTAATATGCGAGTGAACCCCTTCCTCCTGGGTTACTCCACTTAGTGTTTTAAATGCAGCTAGAGGATGCAGCTACAGGGTCGCTGAGGGTGTGTAGGAAACATAAGCACTGATTCCTTTTCCATGTTGTGAGTATGTCAGCACTTAATTTCCCTGGCTGTGAGTTGATCCATCTTTGTGACAGGCTTGCAGCCGCTTCCAGCTTTCAAATCTGGAATCCTGAAGCATCATTGCAGATTAAAAACCTTTTGTTTTTTAAATCTCATAACATCTCATCAAATTCGTGATCCTTTCTACAGCTCAGTGTCTCTGAGTCACAATTTTGACATGTAGAAAACAAAGTTTCACTTTGCACACGTGCTGCTACATAAAATACACCAAAGAATCATTTAATAATAATCATAATATTGTTATTATATATTATGTTATATATTATATATATAACATATATATGTTATTATATATTATATTATAATATTATATATTATATTATATATTATATTATATTATAGTTATTACATATTATGATTATAACAATAATAGTTTTTATGATTATTATTATAAGCACAGGTGTGATAGTTTTTATTCTTAGTGTAATTGGCCCCACTGACCTTTCTGCTGATCATTGTTTTTTCTGGTTTGGCTTAAGCACTTACACTTTTTACTACAATCTTGTTTTATTATTTTCCTTTCCTTTCATCTCCCTGGATTTGGAAGAATTCAGAGAGGTTGGGGCATTGTTTTCAAGACACAGAAAGAAGATTTTTCTAGGTGGGTCCCATTAAAATAAATTAAAATGACGATGAGATGGCTAGAGTTTGGCCTGTCTCTGCTAATACTCTCTGGGGTCTCCATCAGGTGTACAGAAGGGCGTGTTTGTTACCTCTGCTTACCTGTGAAAGCTCAGAGTCCTGCAGGCCTTGCTGGAACGAAGCAAGTGGCCCTGCCCCTGGATGGGAGCTGTGTATGTGATGCTTCAGAGATGAGCTGGGCTTCCCCTGGACAGGCACTTAACTTGCTGCCTGGAAATGAGTTGATGGGAAGGAAAGTGTCTGACCCATAAAATTCTTACTCTGCCTGAAAATGTAACTTCAGCAAGACTAAGGAAAGGAGTTGCGAATAGAAAAAAACATAAAAAGGAAAAGAACTATTTCCTTACATTAGACTTGGAGGGACTGAATTTGTGTGAAAGTGAATAGAATGTATCAGAGATGCATTGAGTTTCCACAAAATTAGTAATGAGCCAGATAAATATGCCCACTGCCTCTTGCTGTAGAGATGAGTTGAAGTTGCCTGTATGGAGCTGCTTGCTTAAGATTCCTGGTAGAGCTCTCAGCCTTATTTTGTTGACTTTCACAAAGTTTGCAAAGATAGACAATGTATTCAGGAATTCGGTGTTTTGGCACTGACCTACTAAAGTATCTGCTTGCGCAGGATGCAAGAGCTAGCCTCAGAGACGTGGGGAAGACAAGGTCGGTGACCTCTGCCCAAGCCTGCAGAAGCCTTTCATTTTTCCACTGCATTCACACAGGGGAGAAACGTGGCTACCGTGAGTGTGCACTTTCATCACAGGTTAGGCAATACTGCTGACATGCCTTCCCCTTCTCCGGCCTGTGGTCTTCCCTTACGCGTTGCGTTTCCTCCCTAAGGAATGCACGGCTCGTATTTTGGGAGGTCTTGGCATTGCTTTTCTGAGTATTTTTCAAAGCAGAAGAAACCATGATCAAAGAGTAGTTTAATGGATGTTGTGCATTTTGTTTTCAAGAGCATAGAAATGCTTCTTTTCTTCAGCCTCTGGCGTTTTTAGCCTTTGGGGTGAAAAGCCTACAGTGATAAAAGGCAGAGAGAGACCTACTTTCTGAATATAGGCATTCCCCATTTTATAGATGAGTCATTTTCCCAAAAGTGCATTTGCAAGTAGTTGCTCAGAATTTTGAATTCTTTGCCCAAAGAGAAGATGTTAAAAATTATAGTTAGAGTTCCAGGCTAGCCCAGTCAACTCTCCAATGTATGTTAGGGACAGATTTTGGAACTGTTAGTATCAGTAGCGGGACCCTGAGCCACGAAGTTAAATGGCACTCCCGGAATGGACAGCCTGAGGCAGGACAGCTGAGAAGGGCACGTAGATCTTACCGCCCCTCCTCCCCAGTCTTCCAGCCGTTACTCCTGCAGGCCCCTGCGCCACACTCTGCTGCTCATAACCAGGCTTTTTTAGTTCCTCTTATTTCCAGTTCATTGTCTTCTTAGTTCTCAGTTCCTGTTCTTCTTACTTCTGTTGATCTGAGTAATAGGTAGAAGCAATCTTATTGAATTAATAAATTGGCAGAAAGGATTACTAACCCCATAATCCTTGCATGCTATTGGTGAAAAGCGTGGGAGTGACTGATAACCCAAATCAAACATGGGTTGAGTATTTTTCAATTTGATACTCATTTATCATCTTTTACAAACGAGGTGCCAATGTAGGCACAGAATATGCATGAGAGGAAAATAAGCTCCTTATCACCCTACAGGGAGACCCTGTATTCAAACAGCAATCACTACACTGTACATTGTGATGATGATAAATTTCAAGAAAGACTTTTATGAAAGTATTAAATCTTTCCTCCTCCAGAAAGGCAGCAGGTAAATTGACACAGTAATATTGGAAAATAATTAGGCATTATCTTGTAAAGATATGTGTATCGTCCAACACGGGAATTCTATATCTCATTACATATTTTAGATTAACTCTTGCATGTCCACAGCAAGACATGTTTTTAAAATATCCACAGGTTAGCTTTCTGCTGCCGTGACAAAATACCTGAGATAATAAATAGATAAGAAGAAAAGCATTATGTTGGCTCATAGTATAGAGGTTGTAGTCCATGACTGGTGGGACCCTTCGTTAAAGCAGAACATTGTGGTGGAGTGACTGGTAGAGCCAAACTGCTCATCTCATTATCAGGAAGCAAAAAAGAGCAGAGTCATCCAGGGTCCTCTTCAAGAATACAGCCCCCAGTGACCTCCACTAGGCCCTACCTCTCCAAGTCCCAGTGTCTCCCAGCAGCGCCACCTTGGGGAATGTTATAGTTTGTGTCTAGATGTCCCCCGAAAGCCTCCTGGGCTCACAGGTTGGGCTTTTTCAGATGGCCGGATCTAAGAGTGTTTGATGCTGGGTTTAAGGGTGTGTGATTGCAAGTGAGTCCACCGATTGGTTTGGCATAGTTCCGGCTAGGATTAAGGGTGCCCCACCAAGGGTGTGAGTCCTACCCACCCTAAGGGCGGGTAGCCTGGATATAATATAGGGGACAGAAAGAGGGTCCCTGCTTGTTGCTGGCCAATTGTCACTTGTAGTTTGCTTTTTTTTTTTTGGCTGGCTTCTGCCTATCCTGCTTTGCTTCTACTCTGTGATGCCCCATCTGCCATGCCACCCTGCCTTGGAGCCAGCGATTATGGACTGAAATCTCTACAAACTGTGAGCCAAGATAAACCTCTCCTCCTTTAACTTTGTGGGTTGAGTATTTTGTCTTGGCAATGAGGAAAAGTAACTAAGACAGGGACTGAGATTTTAACAGTAGACCTTCAGGGGACTTTTAACATCCAACCTATAATCCCAGTCTGCATGGAATGTTCTAAAATCTTCTCATTTGCCTCCTTTAGGGTACAGCCCGTCCCCTCAGTTGGTTACATGCTAACCCAGTTCTTCCGGGGATGCACTTTGATAAACACTTTTGCTACAAATAGCCTTGTCTTATGGGCTGACCATACCCTCTCTCCACACGTAAGCCCTGACTCCGACGTGGCTTTGATAAGATGGGAAAAGACACAGATTTGTCTTTTCTCACTGATTTTATGGACGTGCAACTATTCTCTTGTTACTAAAATCATAATCACACTTTCAGGTGCTATTTATTCCAGGAAACTGCATATTAAAATAATTTATTTTTGTCTTGCCAACACTAAAGTTACAAGTCATAAATTTTGTAATCATTGTGCATTAATATTAACTCCATAGTTTCTTGCTGCTGGCCTTTTAGTGAAAACTCAAAGTGAGCTTCCCCCCCCTCAGAATAGTGTACACAGGGGCTTGAAGATAGATCAGATTTGCAAGGATTTCGGAGGGAAGGGAAACAAAAGAGCCAATGAGGAAGAGAAAGGGGGTTTCCAGGCACCTGTCCCATCGGAGAGGGACTTTCTGAGGTCAGGAGAGGTTATCTTTTGAAAAAGTGGCTGTCTTCTCGGTTCCGTTCCGCCCTGTTCCAAGGAGAATCCTAGAGCAGGAGCCAAGACCGTGCCTCTGGCGCCACACAAACGTGCCAGGTATGGAGAAAGAAAAGGGGAACATTGCCCCCAAACTGACACTACACTTGGCTTTTAAAGGTCAGCACGCTTCAGATACACATCTGGTCCTACAGGGGAAGTTCTTCTTTTTGAAAGCAACCTTGAGATTCATTTTAGAGTGCTGGGGATTATGAATCAAAGTGGTGGAAGGCTGTTAAACAATTCTGTACAACTCTCGCATACAGAGAGGGGCTGGAAGTGAAGCCTTTTACCCCTTGGGCTATTCTGATGCTGCTCTTAGCTGGAGACCAGAATCTTCCATGTGACCCGGGTCCCCGTGACTGGCTCTTGCCTGATTCTGCAGCCTCCTTGTTGTGAAGTTTAAACCTTCTCAGGCCGGGAAAAAGGTGTATTTAGCTCACAGATCTGCGGGTTCAAGGACCTCCATCTGGTGCTAGCCTCCTGCTGAGGACTGTCCAGATCTGACAGAACCATGAGGCAGAGTCCCCAGGCAGCGCGGGGCGACACTGACAGGGCCAGGGAGCACACGTTTGTCTGCCAGCCCCAGGATCAGTCGTGGGCGCCACCCTAGTGAGTTTATCTGATCCTAATCTTCTGCCAGAGACCACGGTCAGAAGTCTCCACCTTAACACCTGCCCGCAGGGATTAGACGCCAACACGGGAGTCCTTGAGGACACATGCAGGCCATGTCCCACCCAGGCGAGGTTGGAGAGCTCAACCGGAGCCGCAATGTGCTCTGTGCACGAGCCGTCTGCATGACCTGGGAAGGAACTGCAGTTCCCACCGAGGGGCGGACCGCAGGGAGGACCCTGCACCTCAGTGGTGTCGTGTTACGTTTCTGGAAGGTCTTCCGGAGAGGCACCCTTTCTGTTTGCTCTCTGTACCTTAACTCTACAGGGAAACCAGGACATTTGCCGCCCTCCTTGTTCACTCCAGGAAATTGGTGGCATGCTCGAGCTCACTAAGCCCCTTAAAGGACACCTGAACCACGACTAACACCAGAGTCCTTCCCACGGCAACTCGGCCCTTCTCACTGGGGTCAGCGCGCAGCGAAAGAGGGCAGGAAACTCTGCGAACACAAACATTTAGGCCCGTTTCCATCATAGCAACTCACTTCTACTCCAGTGTGTTCCCTTTTATGATTTTTAGCAAATAAAAATAGTGGATGTACGAGAGAGAATTCACTGTGCTTTTCGTGTGAGTTCTCTGGCTAGTACAACTAAAGTTTGCTACACTGAAAAAGAAATTCACTGTTCATTACCAGAACTAAGACTAGATGAGGAAAACGCCATCCAAAACCCAGGTGTTACACTTTGAAAAGTTCCAGGGAAGCCCTGGAAAGCCAAAGGACATTGGAAGCCCTCATGTTGGTTGGCGCCTTTGAAGGTGTCCCTGGATTTGGAAGGGACATGGACGCCACAGCAGAGGTCGGCCTCCCTGGATCCTGGGAGGGCTGTGGCCTGCTGCTGACAGTCTGCCTGGCCCCCGGTCTCTGCAAGAACTTTTGTCGTGATCCCTCCCATGCACGTCAAGCAACTGCTCTTGTTCTACCGTCTGCTGACAGCAAAACCAGAATTTTTGAATTAATGCTAGGCCATTTTTTGTTCTATTCCAGACTGGATTCTTTTAACACTTCACAATGAGCGTCGACGTATACTCTTATTCGTTCTTTCCTTTGAAGATTAGGCCAACTCGAAGAGTAGCCAAAGAATGCCAAGAACCATTTTGACAGTAGGGTTTCTTTTAATTGTAATAAAACATACACAGCAGAACATTTACCATCCTCACCATTTGTGAGTGTACAATTCAGTAGTGTCATGTACATTTACAGTAACTGCCTCAAGGACTCTTTTCGCCTTCCAAAACTGAGTCTCCGTACCTGTCCAACGACTGCCTATCTCCTTTCTCCCCAGCAGCTGGCAACCGACATTCTGCCTTCTGTCTCTGCCAGCTGACTACTCTAGGAATCTCAGTTTTTGTAATCACACAACATTTGTCACTTTGTGTCTGGCCTATTTCAGTTACCACATCTTTCAGGTTCATCTGTACTGTAGCGTATGTCAAATTTTCCTTCCTTTTTAAGGCTGAATAGTACTCCTATCACACTTTGTTTATTCTTTCATCTGTTGATTGACACTAAGAGGCCTCCCCCTGGCTCTTGTGAAAATTGCTGCTATGAGCACAAGTATGTAAGTATTTCTTCAAAACCCTGCTTGAATTGCTTTGAGTTGGCAGCAGCTTTTGATGGAGCTGACTGGCTGCGTACGTCTGTAAGACAGAGGTCCAGGGGCCCAAGTGGACGTGAGGGGCAGATTGGCGCGGGCGTGACTTCTCATGTGGAAAGCTGTGACAGATGAGCTACTCTAGATGCTCAGTTTGGGGAATCTCGTACTTGAAAATATGTTTTAGGTGAATTTATGCTGTGAAAATAAAGCAATTATCATGGCCTGTAGGATACAAAAACAATGTATCATAGACATTTAATAGCATGGTCATTTTTTCTTGGGCTTCTCTAAAAAATGGTAACAGTACCATTTTATTTCTTTGGTCCTTTCTTTGAAGAATTCAGATTTTGTTCTAGGGCTCTGATGTGTAGCCCCTGTAAAATGGGTTATATTTATATTCCTTGAGAGTATGTAATTAGAAATGTTTCTGTTGAATGTTTTTTGGGATGTGTAAGTCATTTTACCAGGTTTTCTGTTTATGATATTGACAGCAGCCCCGCTCTCAATTATAGTCCAGACTTGCTTTAATTATTTCGATTTCCCTGTATGTTTATACAGCTCTTTCCTACTATCTTTCTGGAAATATCCATTGCATGTCCAAATGGAGTATTTGTGACTGTGTAATGAACATGCTAATGTATGATCACTCTGTATCACTCATGAATTATTGATCTCATATTTTTATACAGAAACTTTCTCCTTAGACCACGATGTCTTGGCAGAGGGTTGTTTCTAGAAAGGAGGAAACTGTCAGAGTCACGCCTGGTGTGGAGTAAGTTGCTACCAGCGTCGAACTTCTCCTAAATTGTTTTTCTTCTCTGTTTTGCTTGCCTGTCTCACCGCCTCTTGGAACATGGAATGTGGATCTACCCATCCTCTGGAAAAATCCTATCCTTGGACATCCGGATGTGGATAATGTGGGTGAGTCCTGAAGTTAAGGTTTAAGCTGTTCATTTTTCTCTTTACTTGTGGAAGAAAGAAATTGCCAAGCAAAATCATTTGATAGGAAAGTATCTGGAGCATGAGCTGCTTTGTGTACGCGGGCCACATACACCTTTGCTTAGAGATAACCCACCCGCAGTAGAGAGTGAAGAGTTCAAGGTGCACTCTTACCACACCCAAGCTCATGTGTAACAGAGAAGAATTGGATTCATTGGTCAGAGTTGCTAGTTAGACTTTCCTCTGGGTTTTCTTTTCCCCCTTTTCAGTTTATACCATCCTTAATAATTGTTCCTTATTCAAAGCAATATAAAAATATTCCACTAGCTGGAAACTGAGTTTTCTAAGACTCTTGTTCAGTCAGTTCTATAAATCACTTAATTCACATCTTTATACGCGTTTACCATTTATGGAAAATATAGATACAGATGTGTTTATTTTTGTGATACTTTTGTGGTATATTTTTCCAATATAAACCCAAGAGAAATGGTACATTGTTGCTACATTTATATTAAGTTCATTATGTATCTGAATTGCATCTTCCCCACTCAATTCGTCCTTAGTAAGTGGTGTCAAAACTCCTGACAGGAAAATGGCTCAATAGCAAACTAACTTTGTTCTTCCAAAACTGAGCGATAACAATGTACCAAACCCTGCAGGAGCAGGGCTGCAAAAGAGGCTGTGAGCTGCTGGTGTGTTTCTTGCTCTGGGATGCAGACTAGATAGCAAGCAGGTTTGGAACACACATACTTTCAAATATGCTTCTGCCTAGTTCTCAAGGATGTTCGAAGAAAGGTTCCAGGGAGAGTTTCGATTGCCATGATATTATGGAAGAGCCTGGCTCAGTATCTTCTGTATTTTTTCGAAAGAATTTAGTGTGGCTGGTTAGGAAAGAAACCGGCTGAGACAAACCTCCGTAGAAAAGTCATGGCTTTGACTGGCAGCCCGAGTTCCCCCTCTCAATAGCTTTCACGCTGCCGCATCATGGTCTCAGCCCGTTGAGGGGCCAGGATTTCACTTGCTGGGAGCAGTGTTTGTTGTTGCAATCTGTTATATCTGAAATTTCTAAAATTACATTCAAGGTTGGTATGAAATTGGCATTGATGTTTGTATAAGACTTTCTATTCTGGTCTAAGTAATTTGGGAATCTTTATCTTAAATGATTTATGTGCCCATAAATATCCTTAGGAATATGTGTCGTTAATCTGTTGCGCTGTGAGTAGCTGATTTGACACAATTACCACCTAATCAGCTGTTTTGCCTGTTGGGTTGTATGATGATTTTCAGCGCCATGTCTAGGAATCTCTTTTTGGGATTTATGTTGTGTGTTCCTTCAGGACCTTTTATTTCTCTCTTCATCACTGGAAATGATAACCAAATGAGCAATCATGCTAAAATTTCATTTTCTTTTCCAGTAATAATTGGTAGCCAGAGCTCCGTCTTTTGAATCGATCATGAACCAGGTGTTGTGACTTGTCTGTCTGTCCAGGCCCTTGAGGGCTTTTGACTCTAATACTTTTTTTGTGAAATACTCAGAAAATTCTTCTCCGAAATCCGCTAATTCTAAACAGAGCAAAGCACAAACAATGGTGTTTCAGCATATTATTTTGCCCCCAAACTCTGCGGCCATGTATGTGTGTCCTCTGACTCTCCTTCTTTCTCCACCAGGCAGGAAATCGAGGGTGCAGTTTTAATCAGGGCGGTCAGATTCTGGGTCATGTTTATAAAATGTCCTCACTGAAGCACTTCCTCTCAGCCTTTCTAACACACGTTGGACCTTCTGCACCTCCAAATATAGACGTCAGATGCCTCACGAATGATACTTTGTCGCGTGCATCTGAATGTCTCTCGAATCTGGAATTTATATAAAGTTCTGCTAAGAGGTAAAAGTGACAGTCCTGCAGGGACAAGTGCAACAGGAGCAATTTTAATAAAAACATATTAGGAGGGTGATTTGCCCTGTAACCTTTTTTCTCTTTCTAGATAAATGCACATCTTTGTGTCTAACAGTATAATCGTAGCTTACTAAAACTAGTAGCAATCTAGGAAGTAAAAATCAAACAGAATCAAACTTGTTTTTCTAGATGCAGAGAAACCCTTGTACCTGCAAATTTCATTTGGAGTTTTGACCCTTGTTATCGAGTGTTAGGGCTCCTCACTCTAATTCTGAGTCTTTCTTTAATGGTTAATTTTCTGCTTTATTAGCCAGGGTAATAAGGCTCTTCTCGAAATCAGAGAGACATGGAAAGAGGAAGAAGTTATCTTGGTCAGCTGCCTCGCTTGCTGCCTTCAAGAAACTCCATTTAGTCTGGATGTAGTGGCCCACACCTGTAATCCCAAAATTCAGGAGGCTGAGGCAGGAGGATTGCTGTGAGTTACAGGACAGCTTGGGCTACATAGTGAGTTCAGGGCCAGCCTGAACTACTTCGTGAGACCCTGTCTGGAAAAAAAAAAAAAAAAAAGAAAGAAACTCCACTGACGTGTGGGGATTAGTGGAGTCAGGGTCTGGCCAGCATGCAGGGATATCAGGCACCTGCTCCTACTCTAGGCAAATCCTCGTCACAGCATAGCTGAGTTCTGTGACAGCTTGCTAAAACCTCTTTCCTGTCTTTATTCCATCTTCTAACTTCAGAGAGATGCATGTAATCTATGGCTCTCCCCAGCCCTCTCTTGCTTCCAACATCCCTTTGGCTGCGTATTGTTCCTGGTACGTTTTCCCGCAACAGCTTCATCATTGATGCGGGTGTTACTAAGGTCACCTTACCTTCCAGAGAATGTTACTAATAAGAACTGGATAGTAAGTTTTAAACAATTTAAGTAAAACAAACCAGACACAAGATTTCCATCATAGCCACACGGTCAGCTTTCACTTTTATCCCAGTATTATTTCTTCCGCAGGGAGACAGAGAGAGAAAGGCTGCAACATGTTATCAGCCCTGCTCTCGGTCCCGCTGCCTAATGGCCACTGTGAATAATTCAAGTCACCCAGAGTTTCTGTTATGCTCTTGTGGTATAATTTTATAATTTTTGTTTGCAATAGTTTTTACCTTTTGTTCCTGGGCAATTACTAGGTAAGAAGGACGGTCAAAATAGGTGGACGGGGCTCAGATATTTACAGTGTACATAACAACGTCATCGACATTCTTACCCATGAGCCTGTGACCATGACTGTCAGAAGTAGCCACAGGATGACAAAAATAGAACAGACCCAAAGCTAAGTCATATGAATAAAACGTGCAAGTCTGTGCATCTCATTTGTTTCAATAACAATAAATAACATATCGTTCATCAACAGCACATGTTTATTTTTCTTTTTGTATTACCTATGTAATGGAGGCTCAGAAAAAAAATAATTTTCTCTTTTTTTCAAAATAAAAAAAGACATTTTGAAAAATCATATGCACTGAAAATTTTTCTTCTAAAATGAATGATTTCATGTTTAATAGAGGGCATCATCACTTATATGTTTATATAAAGGTGCCATCAATATTATACCCTCTACCCAGAATGTCTGTGATATTGCAAGAGGCTTTGTTCTTCCAAATAATTTTGGTGGCGGTAAGGAGTTGGAAAATTCTAGAAATACATACTGTGTGGAAAAAAATCATCTTTATTGTATGCAGTTTTAAAAAAAATAAAGCAAAAACCCAAGAACCAAGCTGCTTAGGATGATCTTCAGGTTTCCCCTGATTCTGTCTCAATCTCCAGGTCCCTCCACCAGTTTTGCATTCAGGCTCTTTGTATCTTTCACACCTTTTCCCACTGTCTCCAACCCCATACCTTCCCTCTCCCCAGTAAACTACTACATATCTGTCACACACAGTTTCTACCAGATCTCTGGACACCCACCTTCCTCCTGGGGCTAAGAACCTGTCACACCCTTACAGCAACTTTGGGTGTGAGTCTTTCTCACAAGACTCTGCAAGTTGTTTGGGAGTGATGGGTTCACCCATATATCACCCCTTTATTTTCTAGACTCCCAAAGAACCACTAGTAGTATGGACATTATTTAACAAATTGTCATACTATAAAGCTGAATGAAACAATAATTCCAGGATTACATCTTTTAACGGTTCATGTATGCCTAACATGTGAAATTTGGGTGGCTATCCCAGGCTGTGTTTTTGAGAAGAAGGCTATGGACAGATGTCGTGGCCAAAGTGTCTGTGAGCAAGTAGATCTGGTAAAAAGGAGGCAGGAAAGCAGAAATGGGCAGAGAGAGAAGTTGGTCTTGGGTGCAGTCCCAAGGGACACCTCAGCCTATCCTGGAAGCAGCCCTTGCGGTTTCTGATTAGGTGAAGAAGACCTGATGTCTCAGCTCTGACACAGACTGGTCATTTTGGGAGACAGCTGCCCCTGGAAGGAGGTGCGACCTGGACTTGTCTTCAGTGGGGGCGATTTCCAGAGTGGAGGGAGAATTATGAATCCTCCATTCCTGTAAGGGGATCTGGGTGGTATACGAGGTATCCAACACAGACAGGCATTATGTTTTGTGAAATTAACTAAGGAGGAGCCGAAATGCCTGTGGATTTGGGACCCCAGGGGGTGAGAAGAAAAGAAACATTTAGGTAGTTTCAATTTTAATAGAAGTGGTTTGAATAAAATAGATTTCTCTCTGCATAAGAAGATAGGATTCTCAAAGACTCCTTAAGATTTAATTAAGTCTACCAACCTTAAAAACAGTAAAAGTATAGTTTTTAAAGAAAACTATTCCAGATGCTGAAACTTCTGCTACTCATTCTATATGCAGTTATTGTTACCCAAAATGTTATGGGACCATTAAAAAAGAAAGAAGTCAAGTACAAAGAAGATAAGAGGATTTCAAACCACTAGTAAAGACTTTACTTAACAGATGATCATAATGCAGAAGAGAATGAGGCAGTAATTTTAAGAATAGTATTAGCAAAGATATACTAAATCAGATTTGGCAGGGGAAGAGTGTGTGTGTGTGCGTGTGCACGTGTGTGTGTGCATGTATGTGTGTCTGTATATACACCTCTGAAACAGATGTAATATGAGCTTAGCTTTGAACCTTCAGAGGCTTAAGTTTGACCCATCTAGGAAATGTTAGCTTTTACTTTTTCTGCCCCAAATAATATATCTCATTCAACTTTTGTAGCTTCTGCAACTCCTAACCTCTATGTTAGGCAGCCCACTCTTGGCAAAACCTACAGTTGCCAGTGAAACCAGGATCATCACTTTCTGTTTTCATTACATTCTTAGACTCTAAATACAAAGTGACTGTTATAACATCAGATTTGATTCTTGTAAGGGGAACGAAGTTCCCAAATATGCGACTGTATTGCAATCCCAGGCCGGGTCTACAGCCCTGAGTACAAGCCCCATCTCCTGACACCATCCTCTGAGCCCTCCCTGGCCCACCAGGGGCCTGGGTGCCTTTGCTCAGTTCTGTGTGTGTCAGTGAGAAAACAGCTTTGCTCACTTGCTTTTCACTGACAGAGGGCTCCCCTTCCTATTAAGGATTCCTGCGTAGATGTAGTTCTTTTGTTTTTCCTACCTTATCTTTAATTATTGCTCAGATAAAGACAGTGCTGATGAATAAGACATTATATCTCACTCTCAAAGGTTTAGTGAAAAGGAAAAAAAATGGAAGCATCCTGAATTACAACAGCAAAGTTCTAAATTATGCTTATGAGGCAGTGCTGATGATAAGGAAGCAGTTAAACGTTACTTTGCTTAGAAAGAAGTTATACTCAGGACCAATACTGAGTGTCAGCAAAATGAAAAAACAATTGCTTCATCATGTTCTGTCCTCCCTGGCATATAGAGAATGAGCTTATTATCTAGAGAAATTTATTCTAAAACCTATTTTAGTTGGTAGCTTTCTTTATCAACCATTTTCCTGTTGGTCCTAAGGTCCTGAATTTTAAAACTGTACGACACCAGCTACTGATCTTTTTCTGAAGTCATTCACCTAAGGATAAAGCAGGAGGGCAGACAGACAGAAGCACCGTAAATTTGTTGAGTCTGGATCGATCCTTCTCAGTGGCTTTAGTGTCACCTTCCTTGTGTGGTGCCAGAAGCAGATGAGCTGCCGGCTCACCTTTGTCTTTTGGGGAAACAATTTGCGTATAATTTCCCTTTAAGAATCCATTACCCTTGTGTTAACGATGGCTGCAATTCTAGCAGGAGGAATGGAGAAGCCGTGTCTAGAGGGAAATGTGTGCATGTGGATCTGCTGTGCCGTCGGATGCGCTGTACTGCCTGCCCTATATGAAAATCTAATGGGAAAACTCCACTGTATCGGATGTCAGATTGCTTTACCCCCAGTGAGAGAACTGGTATGAAAAACATGCAGATCTTAATGACCAGTTGTATACAAAACGTTCTGTAAACTTTAAAGGCATTCAAAAAGGCTACTCGTTTTAGACAACATATTCAATTCCTTCGGCCTTTGTTTTAGCCAATAAATGGCTTTAGAGCCTGGTGCTACAGGTCCTTTGTAGGCGTGGCTTTTCTTTTTTAAAATTACCTCTGTTGTAAAAGAAGATCAGCCATTGCAAAGTGCTATTCTTCTTTACTCCGGATAGTTTTGTATCTATGAACCACTTATGGTTGCAGTTACAATTTGATTTAGTAACTAACTAGTTTGTAAAGGGAACAAATCGGTTTTCTTATGGAAAATATGAGGCAACTACCCACAAAATTTGTTTTTATGTAAATGTTTTTGTTCCACAGGTAGAAATACCTGGTTCCGTAGGGACCTGGATCTTTGGGACAGCTATCTCCGCCTTTGTGCTTGTCTGGCCCCTGATCCAACCAGCTTCCTGCACTTTCTGGGAGGAATTTACGTGAGGTCAGGGATTCTTGTTTGTCCAAAGGTCACTTCACCACATGACTCAGCTGTCAGCAGAGCTACGTCTTGCCCGGCCTAAGATTTTGTAGAAATCTGAAGAACAAAAAAAATGACTCCACAACATTTTATTGCCCAGTAAACTGACAGATCTGCGCAGGCCGTGTCAGCAGAAGCTCGGAACTGGGCAAGAGTTCTTGCTTGGGGCTGAACTTTGCATTTTGAGCGCGCACGCGGGTTGGAAAGCCGCCCCGAGATAGGCAGGGCAGGAGAGCACAGTGGCTTCATCCTGCGGGCAGGAGCGATCTCTGAGTGTGGCAGCCTTATCGCAGAAGTCTCATCTCCTGCCTCCTGAGCTAGCTGGAGCCCACGGTGAGGCTCCAGAGGACAAGCCGAGCCTGTTTTTAACCTGAGTCCTAATTACGCAGCGTTGAAGCTGTGCTCTGCCAGATCTAGAGCCCCTCCCTGGGCAGACGAATCTCTGATTGAGGGCTTCCTGGATTTCCGCATCCTGGAAAACGGAGGTTTGAATGTATTTTCGATTTTTTGCCTTTTGTTAGTGTGCCGTGTTGTAAAAAGAGCCTTTTGTCTGTTTTTAACAACTGTGTATCTCTAACTGGGATGCAGTGAGTTATCTGAGTACTGTGTCTGCTTTGGACTAGAGAGTTTTAACATTGTTAAAATATTCTTGCAAGTATCCTAAAAGGGTTTTATCCCAAGAGCCCTCTACTCCTCTCCAAGTGAATTTACTGTTCGCCCTGGAATTCAGGAGCTCCTGCACTTGGCTCTGCCCAGCAGCAGCAAGGAACACTTTCCCCCAGTAAGTGTTAATGGTACTCTTCACTTTGATGGCTTCAATGATAAGAAAAAAATTTGTCTTTCTGGTGGGTACTGTAGGTTTTAAAGCTACACATAAAAAATGGAAGAATGAATATCTTTCTGCTTTTCTTTTTAATTGTTTGGTTGGTTTCGTTGTTGTTTTTTCCTTCTCTTTGCTTTTTTTTTAATCACTCCAAATCTTGGACAAGGGGCTCCACCTAGTGTAGATTTTAGGTTAAAAAATAATAGGGATTTTTTTTTTTAACGGCAACAATTAGCTGAGTGCAATTCTTTAAAAAAATCATAAAACAAAAAAAGACACTGATATTTCATAAAGCACTCTTTTGGTTTAGCTCACGCACAAAATCAGGGGCATAGAAGCATTCTTAAGCATCTCCTCATTCCTTCACAGATTCTTATTTTTACACTTTTTTTTTTTTTTTTTTTTTTTGGTGCCGGGTATTGAACTCTGGGCCTTGCACTTGCAAGGCAAGCACTCTAACCACTGAGCTAAATCCCCATCCCCTTTTACACATATTTTTAGAAGGCAAAATTACTTCATGCACGTGTCTAGATTCCATTTTAGGCTGTAATTATTACGTCTGCCTGTGGTGGATGGATTTGGATCCAATTTTCTGGTGGAATAACAAGAAAAGAGTCTTAAACGAAACAGTTTGGAGTATCTTAACATTTAATAAAGTCAGAGCTATGGTCTGAGATTTTATTTATTTATCTCTGTAAACAGGGCCTTGAATTTTACACTGACAATTTTATTGCATGTTTTCGATAATGTCATCCAACTATATTTTGATAGTTTTATATTGTACCCAGCTTTAAGATTCAGATTTGTTTACTTAGCTGCCACTAAGTGGAGTTCTACTACTGTTAATAGTGTAACTTTTATAGTCTTGAAAATATCACTGTATGGTGGTATTCAATTTCTTAGTATTTTCCCTCATAGAGGCGAAGTCCTGGTGCTCACAGTGACCACCAGCAAGTTCTAAGAAAAGCACGAAAATATAGTTGTGTGTCACTTAATGACAGAGATGCATTCTGAGGACCGCATTATTAGGGGTTTTCATCACTGTGTGAACATTATAGATGATCTGCACAAAATAAGAAGGGTGTGATGCCAGTAGGTGGTGAAACCTTGTGGGCACACCATCACTGATTGACCTACATGTCAAAGGTGGATTTTACGTTCTATTTTCATATTGAATATGAAATTCATTGTTTAACAAATATGAATAGTTTTGTTTCCTCAAATAAACAAATAGAAAATATATATTGTAGGAAAACATTTTTTTAAACCCAAAGGTTATAGGAAGGCTTTGGAAATACTTTTCAGTGGTTTAGCGCCCTGAGATATTAAGTAGATTGCCTTCCATTTGCACGTGCTGTGCTCACATTTGCTACAGCACTTCGGAAACATTACTGGGACTCTAACAGGTGACGTTGAAATGATGTCAAGTGATGCAGCACCTTGGAGGCCGCTCCTGAGGGAGGGTCCCGGAGCCAAGTCTTATCACAAGGAACTGAGTTATGAGTGTTCTGAGATGGAAAGCTTTGAGGTTATTTGTCAGGTCCAGAATCAGTGAACTGAGAAGCAGAAAGACCAAGGTAGGAAAATAAAAGGAGGCTTGGGAGGATCTGATGACTTCAGGGCTGATGTTAGGAACAAAGAGCAGACTGAGCTGGATCCCCAGCAGACTGGCATGGGGCAAGAGAGGAGTGTGGAAGAATTTGATCTCAACCAGACCTCGTCGATTATACTTCTATGAACTTGATTAGTGGTGGAGGGGGCAGGGGAGAGACTTCAACATGCTGGGCAATGTACTCCTTAAAAACTATTTTTAAAATTGTATTCAAAAGGTTGATGGAAAAATACCTTATTATTAAAACATTATGCAAGGGACCCCACGAAAAGAATTTTCTTATTGCATTGTCAGAAGGATGACATAATGTTTTCATTTTAAAAGAACATTTTAGCCACAGCAATAAAACTGTCAGAAGAGATTTATCATTGTTAGAAGAAACAAAACCAAAACTTTCCGAAGTCTGTTCTTGGGATGAGCAGGAATGAGGAATTCCTTTCTCTATGCACCCTCAGGGGTATCGGGCAAAACTCGCACTGCCAACAAGCTTGAATGTCTCTGGCTGAGACACATTTTTGCATACATGGTTGCCATCTAAAAGTTCCAGAACTTCACATGTGACATACCTAAGGAGGATGCTGCTATTCAGAGAGAACTCGGGCCTCCTATTTAGCTGTGTTACTTTAGATAGGTCACTTTGGATAGCTACTGAAGGTCTCGGTATACTTATTTGTAGTACAGGAAATTAAATTAACTCAGTGGTTTTTAATGTGTAGTCCATGATCAAATACCTCAGTATCATCTGGATCGTGTTAGAAACACATCCCTTAACTCCTGTCCCAAGCTGCTGAAATATAAACGCGGGGTGGGATGCAGCAAGCAGTGTTCTACCATGCCCTTCGGCTGAGTCTGTGCTTGCTCCCATTTGACAGGTACTGGATTGGGTGAGCGCCAAGGCTCAGTCTAGCTTCAGTCAGCTGAGATTCTATGAACTCATGTGACTCGTTCTGGTCTTCAGGTACATAACTGGGCTGAGCAGAACAAAGAATTGTTCTTTTGACACATTCAGAGGATGGAGATTCTTGGTTATCTCATGGCCTTATTTAACCAGCTTATGAAGCTCTTATATCTTGTTTATACAAAAATACTATTGGAGCAGTGATTTTAATTGCTTTTGGATTACAGTTATCCTAAAGATTTAAAAAAAGCTGTAAAGATCTTCGGAGAGTAAGGAGGGGGCAGGGAGAAGGAGGAACGTGCTGGAATATATATTAAATTTATACAGTTATCCTTTGATAGCCATGGCTGATTGGTTCCAGACCCTCTCAGATACCAAAATTCATGGATGCTCCAATCTCTGATATAAACTGGCAGTGTTTACATATAACCTATGCAATCCTCCCGTGCACTTTAAATCATCACTGCGTACTTATAAAATCAAATACAATGAATGCTATGTAAATAGTCGTTGTGCCATATTATGTGGGGAATAAAGACAAGAAAAACTGTACATGTTCAGCACAATGCAATTTTTTCCCCAAATATTTTCAATCCACAGTGATTGAACTTGCAGGGGTGGAACCCTAAGATACAGAAGTTGACTGTATACAACTGCTGGAGGTTTATAGACTCACAGTGCCCAGCCATGGTTGCCGTGGACCTGGTGAAGAAGCTTTACTGAAGAAAACTTCTTGGGGAAAGATTAAGGAAAGCAAGCCTACGCCCAGCCATTCTGAAACTGCTTCTCTTTCTATACATTTCCTCTGCTTTCCATTTGTTTATCAAATATGTATCACTTACTCATGGGGAGGGCACTGTTTCAGATCCCAGCTTGTCTCAAGAGAGGTGTTATTGTGAGAAAGGAAAAAAAGAAATGAAAATAAAAATCTCTTTCCAAACTCGTTTCTTGGGATGGGCAGAGATAAGGGTTTCCTTCTTGTACGCACCCCCAGTGCTATCAGGTGAAGCTAGCACTGCTAATAAGATTGAATATCTCTAGCCGAGACATATTTCTGTACCTGTGATTGTCATCTAAAGTTTCAGAAATTCATAGGAACCTGCCTAAGACAACCCTGCTAATCAGCGTGCGGTTAGACCTCAGTTCTCCTTTTTATCTGTCTTATGCTTTGTGGACTTTCACACTATTATCACAAAAGTAGGCAGAGCAGATATCAATTGAAGAGCAAAAGAGGGAAAACGGAAGGCTGTTTCAGAAGTGGGCTGGTCCTGGCTCCGGGGAGAGTGTGTACAGCCCAAATCAGAGGAGGCGCTTCCAGTGGGGAGGAATCCGGGGGATCCTGGTACGCTTTCTTCAAGGGCCACGTGTACAACTGTAGAAGGAGATGGAGACCTTCTTGTCTACACTTACATCAAGGTGCACCGTCGTCAATTCCATGCTTTAGCTCCAAGGATTCTCTTGGAAACAGAGTTTCTTCCCAAATAACGAATCGGATCTTAGAGGATTGGGCTGGCTCTCTTTACAAAGCAAGTTTTAACCATTTTCCCAGAAGACACTGCCCATAATTTTAAGCAGTATTTTATTTTTACTTCAACTTTAAAGAAGCTAAAAGATGGGTCATTTTGGAGAGCTTGGTAACTAGTAAGCTGCCTAGTGTGAATTCATTAATTCTATATACTTAGTAGGTACTCATAAGGCATTGCCTTATAGTCTTTTAACAAGATTTTAATTAGTTCTTGCAAGAAAGATAATTTTCTCTTTATTTCCTAGACCTTTCCAATTATAATTACGATAGTTTAGTCTCAGCGACCTCATGTAACCCAATATCATTTCTTCGGTGTTTAATTCCAGCAGAAATAGGTTGGATGTGGGAAAGTGTTTTTCTGATTTGATCAAATCTGCGTCCTTAGTATTCACTGCTAGACTGTGTTAAGGCTTCCGTACTGACAGAAGCTGTTTAAAGCCACAGTGAAGGGAATAAAAATTTAAAGAGCTCGTTCTTAAGGCTATCTTCTAAAACAAAGCTGCGTACTCTCTAGTCTGAAGCTGGAAAATATATACTCCCTTATCAGAGCTCAAGATGATAAAATTAAATTACTTATGCTAAAATGGCCAATTAAATGAATTGTTACGAAAACTATAAGACATACCTTTAGGTACTTTTTAATACAGTGCAAGGCCTTAAAACAAAAATGTTTTCCCATCTCCCCGTGAACCCTGCGTCACGTGGAATAAGAGTCCAGTGACCTAACGGTCTCAGTCACTTCTCCATCACTGGGACACAATACCCAATACTCGCAATTTAAAGGAAGAGAGGTTTATTTTGGCTCGCAGTTTCAGCCCGCTATTTGTTCCTGCACGGCCAGTTAATGCTTCATCTGACTTCTCTTTTTAAAATCTGAACGATTTTTCTTTCTTTTTTTCCTCCAAGGTTGCAATTACACTTACAACCCAATCCTGTGATATTATGTACAACTCCACACTAAAGTATGTTTTGTATATTTTTACAATTGATGTATCGCTTTTTGCACTTCAAATACATTATGCGCAGTTTTCATGCCATTAATTGTTGCAACAAAATATACTTGTTTGTAAAATAAAATGTGATTTTTATTTTTAGTAATATTGAAGACTAGTACCCTGATTGACATTTCCACCAAGACAACTAAAATTGAGTGATTTTTCTAATAAGAGTGTATTTGTAGCGTGACTTTTTAGGTATGTTATTGGTCATAACAGTTGATTAGCTCACGGTGTAAAGCATTTTGGGTAACTCCACAGCATGCTTAACTTAATAGCCTTTCTGGGGAATAAATCTAGAATGCTCATCAGATGGTGGCTGGCCTGGCAGCTGTT
Organism: Hystrix cristata; assembly: GCA_004026905.1. Classification (NCBI taxonomy): domain Eukaryota; kingdom Metazoa; phylum Chordata; class Mammalia; order Rodentia; family Hystricidae; genus Hystrix; species Hystrix cristata. The sequence continues at coordinate 60,064 of PVJO010003342.1, read as the reverse complement.
AGGCAGTTACTCCCATTTTCTGGAAACAGGAGTGGCTATAAAGGATTATATCACACATGTATTTGGGGGTATTCTCCCTTTCCTGAAAAATATAAATCAAAATATTTTGAATTTTTTCTAATTCCACTTTTCTCTTACTCCTCACATTTCTTTTTTACCCTTTACTTAGGAGTCAAAATAAAATGAGATTCTCACATAAACTTTACAAAAGTAAAATGCTACATTCAAAACTTCAGCAGTTGTTGCTGCCATTTGAAATGTTGCTTTTCTAGTATCTCCTCCACTTGTTTATATCCCCAAGTATCATCCCCTCCTGGCCTGAATGCTTGTGTCTACTCCTTACAGCCTCCAAATTCATGTTGAAATCCTAACCCCCAAGCAACTGGATCCGGAGGTGGGACATTTGAAGAGAGGGTTAGGTTGGGGTGGTCCAGCCCTCATTTATGGGAACAATTCTCCTATACAAGAAGCCCCTTCACCCTCCTACCACATGAGCGTGTAGAAGGAGGCCACATCTAGGAAACAGGAAATGGGCCTCACCAGATACCAGGTCTGCCAGTACCCTTGCCTTGGACATCCTGGCCTTCAGAACTGTAAAGAGTGTGTTTCTATTGTTTGTAAGTTACAGAGTTTATGGTATTTCCAAGATTTATGGTAATTCCAAGTCCAAATAGACATTCCTTTTAAGCTGCAAAAGAGAGACATTAAGGTGTACAGATTTTGTGAATATTTTTGAGTGGGAAGGAGTAGAGAGAGGATGGTGGTTGGAGGGATGGGGTTTGCCTTTTGGATATATTATTCATTCTCTCTGTTCCTCTCTCTGTGTCTCTCCAAAATGTCCTTTTTAATTTCATTTAAAAAAACTGTTATACACTAATTTGACCTTTTTGTATATGCTTTTTTTAAACATATAAATTCATGTAACTACACAACAATCAGGTTACTAAACAGCTCCGTCACTACCAGAACACTCGCTCTTGCTGTCCTGATGGTCACACCCAGACCTGGTGACCACCAGCGTCTTCTCTGGTGTGACTTGTGTTTTCTAGAGTGTTCTAGGGATGGCGTCCTTTGTGTGATGTGATATGTAACCTTATGAGAGAGGCTTCTTTCCCTCAGTGCAGTGCCTTTGTTGTCATACATAGCAATTGTGTGTTTCTTCTGATTGCTGTGTCATTACTTCATTGCGCCCACATCCCACAGTGATTTTGCCCACTCCCCTCTTGGGGGCAATTATGAATGTCTACCACAAGTATTCATGTATAGTTTTGCGTGTGTGAACTTAAGTTTCTACTTGTCTAGGGTCCGTTTCCAGGAGAAAAGGCCCACTGGATCGGAGAGTAAGAATTTCGTAAGAATCTCCCAGCCTTCCAGGGGCTTCTGCCGTCTGCATTCTCATCAGCAGTTCAGGGATGGCCTGGCGGCTGCGCATCCTCCTCAGTACTGACCTTGCTATTGTCGTTACTGTTTACTGACACTGTTCTCATGGAAGAATGTGGTCCTCGGTTGGGTTTTTTTTTTTTTTTTAAGTACATGTTTGCAATTCACTCAGTTTACAGTCATCTTGGGGAGTAGTTGCATGCTTATATTACAGCTTTTTTTCTAATTCCCTTCCCCTCCCTCCCCCTCTGCCCTCCTCCTCTGATTCCCCTCTCAGCTTTTACATACTTATTGAGATTATCTGTCTTAGCTCATGTTATGGCCTATGTCTACACTGGTTGGAGTTATAGGATTCTGTGCATGGCACATCTTTATTCCTTTCACTTCCCCTTCCCCTCTACTTCACCCCTTGCCCTTGTTTCCTTGGACCACTTCCTTATTGGATGAGATCTTTCCTCTTGTCCATTTCTATCCATCCTTTATTTTCTTTGCTTGTATTTGCCTCACTCAAATGAGAGATACCATACGGTATGTAAGCTTGTGTGTCTGATTTATTGCACTCAGTATTATATTTTCCAGGTGCGTCCATTTTCCCACAAATGTCTCAAATTTGTCCTTTTTTATAGCAGAGTAGTTTTATTCCATTATATATATAGTTTGTTTATCCAGTCATCTGCTGATGGGTGTACAGGCTGCTTCCAGGATTTAGCTATTACCAGTTGTGCTGGTATGCAGGTATTGCTGTAGTATGATGACTGAAGCTCTTTGGGGAAGATACCTAGTAGAGGGGTAGCTAGGTCATATGGAATTTCTTTGAGAAACTCCGTACTGATTTCCATAATGGTTGTACTAGTTTGCATTCCCACCAACAAGGCAGGAAGGTTCTTTTTTAACTATAGCCACACCAGCATCTGTTGTTTGATTTCCCAGTGATGGTCATTCTTCGTGGAGTAAGAATCTTAGCATTGCTTTAATTTGCGTTTCTCTATTGGCCATCATCAGTGAACTACAGTAGTAAGGCCTCTTTCTTCTCTTCTTTAAAAGTGGGTAGGTGTTAAAGAAGAGTGAGAGCCCTTCCTGCTGTAGCTCACTGCCGACCGCGGAGTCGAGGTGCTTTGGAAGATGTCCCTCGGAAAGGCCCTCCCTGAAACTCCTTCCCGACACCGCAGGGTTCCTGTCCTTGTCCACTCCCGGCCACGCTTCGAAAGCCCAAAGGGAAAAGGATCTGGGAGAAAATGGACAGTCAGAGGCATCTGCAGAGGAATGGAACAGTTCGTGTCATCCTCTTCTTTCTCCCATTTCCTCCTTCTTCCTTTCCTTCAGTGGAAAATAAATGTGGTATTGCTCCTTTTAATTCAAATAACAATTTAAAAGTTCCTGCTTTTAATTCAAATTAGTATTTACTCTGAGGAGGATAAACCACACTTTCTCCACTGAACAGTGATAGAAGAAAAAAAATTTTAGCAAAAACAAGTTGCGGTAATCAAAGGGCCTCTTTTGTCTGCGTCGCAGAATCTGATCCATGTCCTTGAAGCATCCAGAGTCCCTCTCCTGGCAGGAGGCTTCATTAGCACAGCAGCAGCCCCCCAAGATGTGTATACAATTCTGAAGAGGAATTGCCTTTTTATTTTTTAAAATCGTAGAAGAAAATAATGGGAAAATTGAGGATTGGAGAAATTGATCATTGACGCACAGATCTGAGGAAACTGGGTGCATATAAACTAAAGAAAGCTGCTGTCGTTGGCCTACATTTGCTCTCTATGAGTGCGGATGAGACTTCACAGAACTAAAGAATCATCTAAACATAATTAAATGTGCCTAATGGGGCTCCACATCTTCATGAATTTTATAGCTACATGATCAAAAAAGACAAATTACTTGCTTAATTACTCTATTTTTATATTCCCATCCCCTGATCACCTTAAGATGTAAATAACCCTGTATTATTGTACACCAAACATCATCTTTACTAATCTTTTACAAGAGACTCAAGTCATTTTAGTAATTTTTTTTGGACAGGCGGTAGTTGACAGGGAAAGAAATCTGATATGGTTTGCTAAATATTTCAATGGTTTCCTGTAACCATTAGCATTTATAAGAGTACATTCTGTAATGAGTTGACAGCATGAAATTAACTTTGAATGCTTCTCAATGGAAAGAGGGAATTATGATCAACTCTTTTTATGACTTTAGCTGTAATAAATCCCTAGTATCATCTGCTTAGTCATTTAATTATTTATGGGAACATAGTGTGCCTACATCCTGCTAAGTGCAGTGTGGCACGAATATTGAAATACCCATCTCTCAAATGAAATTCATGTTCCCATCTACATAGTAAACATTTTTGTGTATTGAACTAAGTCATAAATACTTAGCTGTCTGAAAACATATCTTGCAATAAGTGGCCCTACCTTTTATTTTCTTCCAAAAATAAAATCATCATATTTATTAATGAATTCCATTTGGCAAGTCTCAAGCTCTTACTTAGATAGGTTGCTTTCTTCAGCTTGCCGTGAAACCTGGAGAAGCAGGAACCTGTTGCTTAGAGTGGACAGCCGGTCTTTTGTGCTGGGAGACACAGACTTGTGATGTTTGCCCACCACTAACTCTTTCACCGTTGGCAAAGAACTTAACCTCCCTACCCTTTACTGTTCTTATTTGAAGTATGAATGTGGGAATGGTGCCTAACTCTCAGGGATATGAGAAAAAAGCATTCAGCAAATACTTATTGCATTGCGTAAAGAAATAGCATTTCTACTTTTTAGTTCTATGTACGTATGCATACAGACTTCAGCAGGTATATAGGTCATATATTCCTAATTTAATTTTTGAAAATGTTATCATAATAACAAAATAGCCTTAACCAACTCATTTATAATTAGAAAAAGGCCATTTTCACATATTTGAAGGCATGTTTTTTAAAACTTGATTCATAAAACTTTTTTTCTTTTGGAGTTATATCTTAAGGACACCAATTCTAAAATTGAAATGACTACATCTGGGGCTGCAGGCAGCTTTGTGGCTCCGGTTGATCGCTGTGGGTGGGGCTCTGTGTGTACTGCACTTATTTATAGGAATTTATATGACTCTTTGCTACCCCTGCCAACGTCAGATTTATTATTTTAATTTGTGTTTCCTACTTCAGTAGATGTGAGACAGCACTTTACATTTATTTCAGTTTGTGTTGCCTTTGCCGTCTGTGGAGCTGAGTATTGTTTAAAGTGTGCTATTTTAACTTTTTTTTTTTTTTTTTGGTGCCGGGGATCGAACTCAGGACCTTGTGCTTGCAAGGCAAGCACTACACCACTGAGCTAAATCCCCAGCCCCGAGTGTGCTATTTTAGTATTCTTTTGTGTGAACTAAATTTTACTCTTGTCACGCTGAGTTTAGGCATTACCTGAAGGGATGTGCACAGTTACTTCTAATAGGCTCACATTTGCAGTATGGGAAGCACTATTGCGATAGTTGTCTGTTTTCATCTCCTCTTAGTTCTCATTTCTATTCAGTGCAGAATTGCTTTCTTTCCTTAAATTAATGGCATGTAATAGATTATGAGTTAAGCAAACAAGAGCGCCTCTGTGGAATTAAAACTCCCTGTCTCTCTGTGAAGCTGTTTTTCTTGATTGCTTTTACACCATTTGGAGATGATTATAAATGCTGGCTGAGGTGCGGAAGAAAGAAAGGAAGAAGGGGTTTTGCCGCTGTCCTGGTCCCGGCAGCCCGTGCGCCTCGCGTGGGGTGTCTCTGTCCGGCGGTCTGCGTGACTCCTACCCTTCCCTGCTTCCTCTCATTATTCCCATTTCCACAAAGCTGCGTGAGATTGTTCTCCATACTAATTGATTTCTCACAGAGATACTGACTTACATGAGTTAATTTTCACTTTCGAGATACACATTAAAATCTATATGAGTGAATTTTATAAATGTTTTAAATCAAAATATAGAATTTAGCTCATAAAAATGACGTGGGATATTTTAATATGTGTCAGTTTTGCTGCTTAGTCTTGCACAAGTACGTAGCTAACAAATTGTGAGTTTCTGAGCAGATTGAAAACTGATAACTCTAATTACCTGGGACACTGAGGATTCAAAGACTGAGTCTGTTTTTCCAACACCTGCCTGAAAATGTGTCATGTTGTCAGGCTTCATGGAGTAGATTGAATAACCAACCTGCCGAATAATTATCTCCCAAAATAACTTACATTACCATACGCGAGCTTCTATTTATTTTAGACAATACTGCACACAGTCACAATATAATAAAATTCATTGGTTTTATAAAAAATCATTTAAGCTGCTTGTAACATGATCTTTGCATCTTTTAGTTTCTCTGTCTAGTGTAGTGTGGTCAGATAAACGCCTTTTTAAAATAGTTTTTTTTTTAATTATTACATGTTTGCTATACATAATGACCACATTCATCATGAGGAATTTGTACCTGTGCATGATATATCTAAATTCTTTTTTCCCATTCCCTTCGCCTCCCTTCAACCTTTTATTCCCTCTCCATTTACACAAGCTCTGTCTCCATTTTTTCCCTTCAATTTTCTTTTGTTTAAAATCACCTTTCCCAGAAGAAAATGTCCAAATGGGAAAGGAAACAAGGGAGGGGGAAGAGGAAAGGAGCAGAGGGACAAGACAAATAAGAAATGGAAGGAAAAAATGGAAACAAAACTTTTGTAAATCAGGAGGGAGGAGGGAGTGAAGGGAGGGGAATGGGAAAAAAAGAAGCAGCGAGATATATCATGTACAGGTACAAATCCCCTATGATGAATGTTATCACTATGTACATCTAAAATGTACCATTAAAATAAAATTAAAAGTAAATAAATAAATAATTTAAATCCCCTTTCCCTTCCTTCCCCTCCCCCTCGGTTGTTCCCCTTCCCATTCTCCCCTTCCCATTTGAACAAATTCATTCCTACTTCCTAATATCTATCCTTTATTTTGCTCCTTATTTACACTTTGGGTTTCTTTACAAGAGAAACAATGCAAAATTTAAACTTCTGTGTCTGATTTATTTTACTTAAGATTATGGTCTCAAAATGCATCTATTTACCTAAAAATGTCTCAGGTTTATTCTTCTGTATGGCAGAGTGGTGCTCCACTGTATGTAAGTACCACGTTTTCTCTATTCATCCATCTATTGTTGGTATATGGGCTGTTTCCAAGATTTAGCTGCTGTGAGTTGTGCTGCTGTAAACATGGGTATGCATGTATCACTGTGGTAGGATGACGTTAACTCTTGTGGGAAGATACCTAGAAGGGGAAGAGATGCCTTTAAAAATATATATATGAAATACACCAACATACCAAATTTTGCTCTAACCAAATTGTTGGAGGACAAATTTTCTTAAGGATTTACATAAGTTTGGGAAGGATCACCAGAACCGTCCTGGGCAGCAGGCTGCTCATTCGGCTGTAAGTTGCAGCGAATGTGAGGCAGGGAATTTCCGAGGGGGATCAACAAGGAAAGCAGCAGGCGGCAGTGAGACACAGAGGGACTGTGATGGGGAGCTGTTGTCACGCGCCTGGGCTGACGCGGTAAGAGGAGGAAACATGCAGAGTCAGCTAGGCCTGCCAAGCGCTGGAGAAGCAGGAGAGAGACATCTAACCAGAGCTGTCCTTGCAGGTTCGTGGGCAGCCGGAACACAGCGGAAGTCTTGGACATACTCTAGTTTCTCCCTCCCTCATCCCCAGCCCCCATCTAAGTTCTTATGTGGGCTCTTGGCTGGATCTAGAACCCAGTTAGTACAAGTGCCAATTAACATGAGAGAAAAGCATGAACGTTTTGTTAATGCACTTGCGATCTTCATAAGAGAGTGAAGTCTGAAGACATGACCAAAGCCTGGTGCTTTTATGCTTTTTAGACAAAGAGCAATAAATGTGTGAAGGAATGAGGGATGCAAGACACATGGTCACTGTACTAGGGTAAGAAGTTCTAGGGGTGTTGGGAAGAGCTATTGGGGGCGGGGGTAGAAGCTTGTGGAGGACAACTGTTCCTTCAGAGCTTATTTATTCGGCTTCACTGCAAATCTGTGACCAGATTTTGGTGACCAAGGCTACTTGCCAGCCCTGAGAAGTAAAGGACATCCCTTTCAAGAGAAGCTTTATGGCTTGCTGCATGGAGGGGAAGACTGGCCCAGGGGTCCTTTCTAAAGCTACAGATCTGCAAGTGATGTTGGCTTGAAAGAACACACCAGCTCGGCATATTTGGGGGCGGCACATCCTTAACTCTTTTACTCTTTGGTTCTGATGGGGTTTCCTGCCCATTGGGCAAAGTCAACCCAAGTCAGAGCATCAGTGAGCCAAGAGATGTGGTTTGGGCACGGAGAAGGGGGGACCATGTCCCTGAAAGTCTCCTCTTGAAGAGAAAGGAGGGAGGTGGAGCCGAGACCTAATAGAGAGTAAATGGCAGGATGGAATCTTGAGGCTCTCTCAGAGGAATACAGGAGTGAAAACCTTCAAAGCAATAGTGTGCAGGGGAAACCTTTATCTCTTAAATAGATCACCCTTCTGTGTGACTTTTCTCAAAGATAAATATTCAACATCTTTCCGAATTATTTGATTTCTGATGCTGCACCAAGTAGGGAGGGCGTCCCACATAGGCAGTAGTTTTATCACAGCTGAAACTCAACAGCCCTGCTTGTAACTTTCAACCACAGAGTCCAAACCAGCAAAATGAAAAACTCAAAAAGATCGAAAACTAAAATGCACCCTGATGCTACTTATTTGCCTTTTTTTCCTCTAAATTTCAATTTCTGAGTCTTCTTTCTTGAAAAGTATCAGACAATTCCTGAAGGCATAAAGAGATCATTATCTTAATTTTGGGAAATTGCAACTTTGCTAGACAAGGAAGGCATTGACTGCTGCGGTATGCATCCCTCAGCCCTGCCCAGCGATTTCTGAGTCATGGTCTCCTGCTGTACTTAGCATTATATTTGTTTTTTTCATTCAGGGCAGTCTTCTCTTTGAAGTAGCATGCCTTTGCTTTTAATTTGCTGCAGATTCTCACGCTGAAGCAGATGAAATAATTAGCTACATTGGGATGTCTCACATTGGTGGTTGCAGCAACATTATGCAGGGAATTCTGTACTTGCCATAGACACGCCCTGGCTGATCCTTTGGGGTTGAATTTAGGAGAAGAAGGTCCAGCTGGCAGCAGTTTTCTGTGGTGCCTTCATTTCTAGTGGCATTACAGGTAGAGCACAGTCTACCTATGCTCCAAGTCACAGACGTGTTGGGTCAAATGAGAGTCATTTCCTAGAACCACATCTCTTCAAATGGCTCATCTGCAAATTTCCAAGATGTTTATCATCTGAAAAGCGTAGCATAGCTCCTCAATTCTAAGATGCTGCATGATTAGCTCAATTTAATAACAGTTTTTTTTAAGGGGGAAATCATTATCACATAAAATTTATGAATCGGTTTCACATCCCGATTTCAGGCATGTAGAAATATTCAGGGACTAATCTATGTTAGACGTGAGGAAATAAAGAGTTGGTTCTGGCATGTTTTCTGGAAGTCAACATTTCCCCTTGTGGTCAGCTCAATCCAGATGATACTCTGCAAAGGAAAAGCAAGAAAAACAAAGCCTGTTGCTTTTGAGTTGTGCTTCTCTAGCGTGATTTACTCGTGATTTGGGTAAACGGTTTTAGGGTGGTCTTGGGGGGATATTTAGGACACCCCACTGCAAAAGGGCAGTAGACATGGATTAAAATGACAACTCCGGAGGCCTGAGGATTTAGCTCAAGTGGTAGAGCACTCACCGAACAAGTGCAAGGCCCTGAATTTGATCCACAGCAAAAAAAAAAAAAAAAAAAAAATTAAAATGATGACTCTGTCACTTAGCCACTCAGCTCCTCCAGGCTTCGTCTTTGTCGTGAGTAGAGGCTTGCTTATTTCATCAGTTTCTTCTCCTACAGAGCTGTTACTAAGTCAGTGGGGTAAGCACACAGCATCTTAGAGTCGAGGAGCTGTACTATCCAGTTTAGGGCAGCTGACATAGGCTGAGTGTCTGGCACATGGTCCACAGTCACTGCGTTCTGTGTGGCTATGTGACCTAAGGGTCTCAGCCACCTTGCCTGAGGGTTTAAAATACAAATATTCCTCATTTGATGACCTACCTGTTTTAACAACTACACAGACTTGTGACGGAGGGGCATTGTTTGGACTGACGACCTGCTGCTTGGATTTACCACTTTTTATGTACAGTTCTATACACCTTGCTTCTAGAGCCTCAATGTCTTTTTTGTAGAGTATACCTTGTTTGTACAGTACTGTAATTTTTGCCGAGTGTACTGTATAGTACTGTAGTTTTATGTTCTATTACTCTTTACAGTACAGTACTGCATGTAAGAGTTACACAAATAAAAGCAAAACTATCAAGTTGGGGTTCTCTTTGACCATTTCTTTGTTCTGAATATCGTAATGTATATACTGTATACAATTCTTCATTTAGAGGCCAATTCACTAAACAACCTAGTTGCAGGAACTGAGCTCAGTCATTAAAAGAGGAAAGACTGTAATATGCTAGAAATGGTCACAGAGTATTACTTCCCAGACTCCTTTCTCTACCTGGATCTCAGGAATTTCGGAATCTTGCCTGGTTCCCCGGCTTTAGCAGCCTTTCTCCACAGCGGCAAGGCTGTCTTGCTGCAGAGCACCTTGGTGGCCCGGCTCCCCCGGGCTTTGTGTCTGCTGCTGTGGCACCCTGCCCAGATGTCAGCAGCAGCTCCTGGGCTGGCCAGCGCTGCCTTCTCCCTGGCACCCTCTCCTGTCCCCACAGAGACCCCAGCACGTGCCAAGCCCCATGTTCCCCAGAGATCTCCGGGAAATGTTCTTACTTTGCACTTACACTTTTATGACTTACGCTTTCAAAGTCTGTGGGACATTTAAATTTTTATAAGAGGTTGAAATATGTAAAGCAAAGATTGCCACTTAGGTCCTTCATTCAGCTCAGTCACAAACTATTTGTGTAGAATCAATAAGTCCCTTACCCTCCTGGGACTCGCTTTCTGCCCTGCTAGACAGCAGCTCAATTCTGTGCTTCCTTGTAGGACTTACATTCTCTGTACTGAAATCGTTGAGGCCCTTTTTAAAAAAAAAATACCAACTTACATCTGTAGTAGTTAGAAAGCATTAGTTTTAAAATATCCTTAAACATGCACTATTTAGCATTGAAAAAGGAAACAGCGTTGAATGTTGGGCAAAATTAAATCGTAGGCTCCAGATGTGGTTCAAGTCTCCAAGAAAACGCATATTTAAATCACAGGTCTCTACCCAGCCCTCAGGCAGCTGCCAGGATTTTGGCCCTTCCCACCATGATCCATCCCTCACCCTTCTGCTGTTTCGGATGACTTTCGGAGGGGTGGTTCTGGCTCTGTCCTCTGATTTCTCTTCTCTGCCGCCCGGGGTCTCATTACTGCGTCTACGCTCCATTTCCTTTATGGGACTTGAGCACTGCTGAGTGGCCGCGGCGCGTGGCCTTGGGATTCCAGTTGAGAGAAAATGCCTCGGTATTTAATATGAAATCTCGGGAGGCAGTCTATGAAGACATCAAGAAAAAAATTTTTCCAGTCTGATATAAAACTGAGCATTCTAAATCTTTATCTTCTTTTACTTTGACACATTTTATGTGAAAGTTATAGGTTAAAAGCAGAATCTTAATCTTTAAAAAATTCTGTTTCTATGTTTTGAAGACCTGAGTGTTACTCGAGGGACTCTGTATGTGTGGTGCTGGGAGAGGGGTCGTTCATGCACTTTGTCCCCCAGGATTAACAATGTTTAGTTTGTACGTGTTTACATATTCAGGGCTTGGAGAGTTTTGGTGTTTGTTATTTGCATTTCTGTGTCCCATTTCCAACTCTTACCCATCTCACTTATTTATTGATGTCAACAGAAAATACTCACCCTTTCATTATTCTCTAGCATTCCTAGCCTCTTATAATTCAATTTGAGAGAATGCGCTTGTAACTGAACCCCCACCCACTGGGCATCTTCATATTTAGACACTGTAAGGGCAAATCGCCCAAATTAAAAAGCTTAAACGCTAAAGTAACGAAAGCCAGATGTAGCAAAACTAGATGCTCCATAAAATAATGATAAGAGTTGTGTTATTATTTTCATGGTAGTTGCTACCATTCATTAAACACTGGTTATGTGCCGGATTGCATCCACTGGGTATTAATAGAAATAAAGCTACATTTTTGTTTCGTTTTGAAAGCTACATTAATGGCTGAGTAGCTTTCCCCAAATTTGCTTTTTGCAGACACTTAACAGATATGGTCCTTTCCCTTCAGAGAAGTAGGAACTGAGGTTGATCAAAGGCTCCTGGGGGTCCTGATGTGGATGGACAAGACAAGCAAGTGCTACAAAGACAAAGTAGGCGTCCCAGAGTGAATGTGAGGGCGGGTGTCCTGGGAGAGTCACATTTGTCTTAAGGTCAATCACTTATTGCGTGGACAGCTCTACTTTATACCTACTAGAGGGACTAGCACAGGAAGTTTTAACAACAGGTAGTGAATCTTTTTCTTTTCTTTCTTCTTCTTTTTTTTTTTAATGGCAGTACTGGGAATTGAACACAGGGCCTTGTGTATGCTAGGTAAGCACTTTACCACTGAGATACACCCCCTGCCCTTGAACTTGCAATCCTCCTGCCTTAATCTCCCAAGTACCTGGGATTACAGGTATGTGCCACCATGCCTGACCAATTAATGAGTCTTTTGAGCACACCGAAAAGCTAGCATTTAGTGTGTGTGTGTGTTTATAAGCGTATATATCTGTATGTGTGCATGAGCATGTACATCTATACATGTGTGTTTCTGTACATCTGTCTATACATCTGTATGAATAGGTATCAATACCTATGTATATAAGTGTGTGTTTCTGTACATGTTTATGCATGTGTGTATCTATACATATCTGTGTGATTGTGAATTTATATATGGTGCCTATATATGTGCAAGTGAGTGTCTAATTATATGCATGAGTGTGTATATTCATGTGCTTGCACATCTATCAATATGTACATGTCTGTATAAATATGTAGTCGTACCTGTGTGTCTGTACATATTTGTACAGATATGTGTCTACCTGTAAATGCCCAATTGTGTATCTATGTGTGTATGAATGTGCATCTATACATACATATGTCTAGTCTAGACATATGCGTGAATGTGTATCTTTTTATGTATGTCTACACGTGTATATGTCTATACACATATGTGTATGAGAGTTTCATCTATACATTTTTGTGTCTGTGCATATGAGTACACCTGTGCACCTGTCCCTGTGTGACTTGTGTATCTGCACATGTATGTGTCTCTTACATGTTAAGGGGATGGGCGATGGAGCAGGCAAGAGCCAGGCTCAAGGATCTTCCATTTTTCATCATAATTGTATGATGATGGGGAAATTTCTTAAAGCTTTTTCTTTCGGTCATCTTGTTTTATTTACGTTTATTTATTTTGGAGATGGGGTCTCACTAAGTTGCTCAGGCCTCAACTCTCTGTCCTCCTTCCTGGAATCCGAGGCCTGTGCCACCCCTGGCATATGCGATTACTTTCTCTTTAACTGGGACTAACAGTAATTAATGTCTCATAGGTGATGATAAAGGTTGTATTAAAAATGCTGATAAATCCTTCCTATAAGCAACTGGAAATGCTTGTCACTCCCGCCCAGTAGTATCTGTTAGATTGTTAACATCTTTCCTGCCTTTCTGTACTATTTGGGAGAAATAAATCCATTAGTTCAGCCCTGGCCCAGGGATTGGGCCTCACATTCAGGACTGAATGGAAGCATGTTGTGCTGCTTGTGTCCTTATTTGAGGAGGGAAGCATGGTCAGCCCAGGCCCAGAGTGCATCATTGTATCATCTGTGCCAGATTTCTGTGTGTTTGTTGTTTTTCTCTTGCTTCTTTGGGTGTTTTTAGGACCCCGGATGTGAAAAATTGGGTTACGAACAATGTCACACTCTTCGTAGTGTTTCCTCTCCAGCTGGGGTTTGGACAGTAACCTTCATCTGCCCTGCATCGCCCTGTTTGGCTGTTCTCTGCTGTTTCAGTATTGTTGACTCTAACTCCCCCTGCACGTGCACAAGAATTCCTCTGGATCTAGCAGAAGTGCTGGGCTGTGGATTTACGAATGTTCAACTGAGAAAACCAAACTGTTCAGTTGCCTCTAGTTTTCACTCTCCTTAGAATGCGGATCTACATTTCTTCTGACATTTGAAATTGGTAGACTTTTTCATTTTTCACTGATTGAATGAGTGTAACTTGATATTACATTACACTGTGTAATTTTGTATATTACCTGATGTTCTTACCTCCAAAGAGGCTTTAATATACATTCTCTGACTACGAATGATGCTGAGCACTCTGTTCATGCTTATGGGGATTATGCATGTTCTCTACCATCAGGTGTCTCTTTGTCTCTTTTGATTCTTTCTCTGCTGAGTCGTTTGTGATTTTTCTTACTGGTTTGTTGCAGATGTGGGCATGTTATTTGGTCGTCTTGAACTCTTTTCTGCAGCTGTAAAAAAAGGAGGATGATAACATAATGTCCATAGAGCTGACTTAGGGTGGCACTGACACTTACAAAGTAGACAGTCGGAAAGAGGACTCCCCATTCCCCTTGGGCCTCCCGCTCTGGACCTGCCTATCAGCAGACCGGTTCTGTTGGAAATTCGCCCATGTGCTTATTGGTGTGACCAGTGGAGTCCTACCAGTGTTGTTGGACTTTAGGGAATAGAGCAAGTTAAAGAACTCAGAGTCCCTTGGAGTAAGTAGGAAGAAAGAAAGTAAAAGGGGAGAAATTCAGTGGGGTTCTTGGCAAAATGAAGGTGAGAGGACGAAATCAGTGTAATTATTCTGTTTGTCTTTATGGCCCCGTATCTGTTTGTGTCTGTGTGTATATTAATATGACTACAAAGATTTTAAAAATATACCTAACAGAAGTGAAAATTCAGAGGCAAGCGAAAGAGTCTGTGCTGCTGCATGGAAGTCGGGGTCGCGGGGAGCCCGGTGCCTTCCGGGTGTTGCTCCTCTGTGCTGGGATTGCCCTGCACAGCACTTTGGAGAAGCTGCACCGTCATGCGGAGCAGTCCCACTGGCAGCCGGAGAAGGGCAGAGCTGAAGGACGCCCGAAAGTGCTGCGTGGTCAGTGCTTCCTGCTCTTGCTTTGTTTCGAGTGTTTAATGCAAGCGTAGAATCTAGCTGGCACAGGAAAGCAGTTGCTTTTGCCCCTCTGGATCTTCCCCGGGCTACCGGAGATCGTTCCTGGAGGAGCCGGAGCCAGGCGGATGCTACAGTAGCTGACATTGCTGCACTGCAGCATGCCCTCCCTCATCTGTCTCTATCTGTGCTCTAAGTCCCTCTTAGGATTCGGAGGTAAATTTTTCTATTGCTAATATTAATGCATACTCACAGGAAGCGGCGTTGTTAGTGGTTATAGCTCTGAATTTGATCAGATTGAAACAAATCCACATATAAATTCGACTAGGGAAGCAGGGAAATTATTCTGCAGTGCATGCTGCCTCTTAAAATGTTTGCTCATTCATGACTCTGCTGCGCTAATTGTGCTCTTGCTCTCCTCTGGTGGGAAAGCTGTGCGTTTCAGTTTTTAGCAGGAAAATCTGGAAATGAAAACAGAGGTTAGCCAGGGTGACATCTCACCTTCCTTCTGTCCTTCTTAGAGCATGCCGGTCTGGATTCTGAGCTCTGGGGACATGGGCTTGGCGCTTGGAAACAGCTCCGAGTGGTGATGGTAACTTTCACTTAGGAAAAAGTGAAAAGTTTGAATGCTCTCCAGAGACAAGGATGTTGTGTACTTATGCTTAGACTTTGAAATTCACAAGTTGTAATTTGTTTTCTTTTGTGCCAAGAATGACATGGGAAAGTAGTGAAATAGAATTTGTTTTGTGAGTAGCTGTAGAAACAACTGGTAACCTAACTTCACGGAAGCACTGGTGTTACCCAAATGTCGAAGGGACAGAGCTGCCGTCTCCTGGCTCATAGGTTCAAGCTGGGCACTCTTCTGTCTGGTCCATCTGTGGAGGTGTTGGGCTCCTGTGGATCCTCAGAAAATGAATTTCAACAGCGAATGATGTGCACAGCGAGTTCAGGAATGATCAGGGCTGCATACGGAAGCAGCAGGCACTCAGGGATGCAAGGCAGTAAATTATCCTTTTGGTGAAACCGTTTCATCCCTTGTGAACTTAATGAGGGTGCTCTTAAGGCTTCAGAAGAGACGCCTTCCCATCTGTGTCACCTCCCTCATCACAGGGACATGGGGCAGTAGCTAAAGAGGAAACCAGCACCTTTCCTGCCAATTCCTGGGTTGCTAATATCTCTTAATTCTTTTTTTTTGACCATAACTTTCCACAACAATACTATTATCTGGGAGGTGTATCTTAGGGTATGATATTTTGAGTATTATATTTGTGGCACATTCTGTTTTTTCTTTAAGTGTCTAATTCTGAAATATTTCTGATATTTTTCAACAAATGCAGAAATTTTTTTGCAGAACTATATAAAAATAGTTTTTCTGGGCTGGGGATTTAGCTCAGTGCTTAGAGTGTTTGCCTTGCAAGCATGAGGACCTGAGTTCGATTTCCGGTACCAAAAGAAAAAAAAAATGGTTTTTCATACTGAAAGTTACAAAGAAAATGGGCCCCTCTTCACAGATCTGTGAGCTTTGGAATAAATTCTGGTAGAATGTACCTTTTGGTAGGCAACTGTCAGAAACTATCAAAAATCAAAATCTTGTACCTTGATATTATTTGAACCTGTAGATTTAGTCATGTTTTGTATGTAAAGATATCAGGACATAGCAAGGTCATGAATTGTTCATAACTAAACAGAAAATGGCAGAACAAACAGAAAACTATGATCAGAAAAGAGGTCCACTGGCTGAGAACATTCACTCTATAAACCTCCATTTCCTGCTGCAAGGACAGAACTGTGGTGTAACTGAAGAGCTGGGCACTTGTTGCTATTTTGTGCCAACGCTCAGGGATGTATGATGCAAGTGAGTTATGAAGGGCTTTTCCAGTTAGGCAGGAGACTCTGGGAGAGATGTAGCAGGCCATAGGCCCGAGCCAGAGAGCCCCAGGTCTGGTGGTTTGCTTGGACAACTCAACCTCTAGTCATGCTCATAGTGAAATTCACTACAATAAAGTCATACAAAGCAAAGGGGAAGGGCTCACAGGGGTTCTTGGGGAGAGTAAGCGAGCACGTGCAAGGGTCCTCTTCTGGGACAGTCATACTGGGCATGCTTAGGTCTCCAGCAAAACTGTGACAAGGCAGGGAGATGTTGGGGAGTTCCGTAGAGACTTGGGGCCCAGGGTTTTCCTGCTCTGTCATGAGGCAGCCTGCATGCAGTGTATATCAAAATTCCGGACTCTAAAAAGGAAAACACGTGCTTGGCATAACCACACTGTTTAGGAGGGGAAGGGAAACCTTCCAAGTTCTAGAAATATTGACTCTGAGACGACAGGGGGAGTCAAATTAGAAATATATATATATGTATATATACACATATTTTTTACACCCACATATATGCATATATGTGTATATATGTAATATATCCCACAAACAAAATATATGTTTATTCCATAAATGAAAGAAATACTTTCAAGATTTTGGCAGATAACACGACTAAAACTGATTCAATATGAAGTTCACATTTGCAGTATAGCTCTTATGTCAGAGAAGCAGAGTAAATCACATAATTAGAGCTGCAGTATTAGGAGGGACATTTGACTGAACTGACTGTGAAGAGCACATTCTGAACAGACAACTTTAACATGAAAATATTATTCATGCAATTAAAGCATCTGCACATTAGGTAATTTTTCAAAGTCCTTGAATGAATTTTTTATCTACTCTTCCATTTATTGAGAATAGGTAATTCTTCACTTAAGTTGTGTGAGCTCGTCTTGATTTCTTAAAAAAAGAAGTTAATTTTTTCTTGGGTGCTTGTTTGTAAGCACAGTGTATTTTGTAAGCACAATGAGAACAACAACAATAATAATAGTAATGTTTATAATAACAAGTCTCTAGAAGTTTGTTTCCTACACAAGAAGAGAGTCCCTACCTGTGAAGATTTAGAGAAAAAAGGCAGGGAATGGTGTGCGCTGAGGAAGATGAGGTGCTAAGGTGCTTGCCAGTCTTTAAACCCCACATTAAAACAGTCCATGTACCAAGAGACATCTAAACATTCTAATCTACGGACTACACAACATGGACAAACCAGCTACTGAGGAGTATCCTTACCATTCTCTAGCCATAGTGGCTTCTAAGAATCCACTGACGGTAGTTACTCAATTAAATATTCAGGTCTCCATAAATTGGAACTATTTGGCTGCTTTGGATTGAAGATCCCACCGTTTCACTTACCCACAGCAATTTTCCTACATTCCTCATGTGTTTTGTTTCTCAGTGACGCTGTTCTCTTAATTGTATGGCTGGCAAATATAGTAACAGGTCTGAGATAATCTTTAGAACTGCTTTTACATGTGCGGGCCTCACGGTGATGTAGTAGTTAGCTATGCAACGTCATGAACAAACCTGCCTCGTAAGTCTGTCTTGTGGAGATGACAATGTTGTGCACATTGGGTGTGTTGAGGTCTTCGGTGTCACCTTTGGATTTAGAGCAAGCAGTTTGTGTCTCTTGACTTTCCTTAGACGTGACCCTGTAGCCGCAGAAACTTACTTTCGCCATTGCTACCAAGAGTGAGATTTCTCGTCTGTCCTCTGTGCCTTCCTAGCTCCCATGGCCTCCTTCTCTCCCCATCTGCTGTGATGCCGGGACTCACAGCGGCAGGAATTGAGAAGGTGTCAAAAGATACTCCTCATTCTACACGGATTCTCAAAACTGAAGAAGGGCTATCTTATTAACTTTTTCTTTCTTTTTTGCGCTGCTAGGGTTTGAGCCCAGGACCTTGTGTGTGCTACCACCCCCGCTCCTTTTATTTTTTATTTTGAGATAGGATCTCACCAAGTTGTCCAGGCTGGCCTTGAACGTACTATCCTCCTGCCTCAGCCTCCCTGGTAGGTGTGCATGGCTATACCTGGCTTGTCTGTTAATTCATATCCTGCATTGTTCTAAAACAGACTTAAGGAAGCCATCCCAGTCACTCCAACAGAATAAGTAGTTGACGCGTACAGGGTTTAAGAAACATGGGAAGGGAAAAATAAAGTCAAGACAAAATGCCTCTGATCAGTATATACTCACATTTGCGCAGTTGATAGAGGTAGTTTGTGACTTTGGCTCATAGTTTCCTAGCAGTGAAAGTGAAGAGAAAAACATAAAAGTGGAGATTTGCAATATTTATGACGTGAACCCCAAGTTTTCTTAATGCTAAAACTGAAGAGGAGTTTCTTCTGTGGATGTTCTTACCAGTGACATAAAGGAGACTACAAACCCCATTCTTTCATAGATCCGGAGCGAGTGGGTGATTGTGGTGATGCTTATTTACGTAGAACACAGATCTCACTGCTCACAAGCCGTTCTGCGGGGCCAGTGACCCCAAGTACACAGGGCTGCAAGAGTAAACTATAGGGAACTCAGAAGAACCGGCAGGTTCCCACGTCCTGCAGGCAATGATGTATTTTTCCCAACTTGGCTTTTGATAAAGATCACTCAACATCAGGGCTTCCTTTATACTCTCAGGCTAGAGCTTGGAATGCAGTGTTGCCAAAGAATTGGGAATGGAGAAAAGGTAGTTGTTTTTCTCGTTTGAAATTTAGGAACTTATCCCTGCTGGCTGGTGGCTGTTGCTTCCCTCGGAAATGGATTGAGGGAGAACCAATCAACAGAAATAAAAACAAAATCTTCCTCCGAAAGTCATTCTGGCTCCACTTCAAACGAATACGGAATGCGACCCTAACTCAGGTTGCCTTATCTTTATAGCAACTATTTGGAAAAGTTAAACACTTTATAATAAAATGTCATTAAAGTGTACCGTGTTATCCCCACTGGAAAAGTGACTTTAAAAATACATCACGCCCAAGTGTAATTAACATGCCTGAGCCATGAATCCCCAGGAGCATAACATTTGGTGTAGAACAGGCTGGAAAAAGTAAACTTCAGAGTGTTGCTTACATTTTTATCACATCTCTCTCCATTTCAGAATAGAGACAAGTAAACCAACAGAAGCTTTTGCGTTCCTTTTTCTAAAAATAATCTTCTAATAGGCAGACACATGTATGTGAAAATGGAATTTAATTCAACTTTACCTAATAGTTCAAAGCGAAGCTACTTAGAGCTAATGTTTGCTCTGATACTTTTTGGAATGTTTTCAAAAGTGCTCACAACTACACTTCACACAGTAGCTGATGACAGAATGAGAGAAGTGTTCACTTTAACCTTCAAAGTAGGCCAGGGTAATAAAGAAGCCCATTTCAAAGCGATGCACATAATTATAACTCCTGATGTGTAATAGGCTTACATTCTGAAAGAAAAATGTCTCTGAAAAGTTGGCATTTGATAAGAAAAAAAATAGACATTTAGTACAATGAAACCTTATTTTATTTCCAAGATTACAAAGTTCGACGGAAAATACTGATAAGGGCTAGCTTTCCGTAATGACTTAGTCTGCTCCTTGACCTCTGACATCTCTTACCACATTTCTGTCTCTAGGCAACGCCAGAAATAAAACCTGTGTGAGTAACGGAAGTTCTCAACATAAGAATGGGCTGTATTCTAGAAGCTTGTGAGCCAGTTATTTAGAATTTCAAATACATTTTTCTCATGTTAAAAATATTACAAATGGCAGTTCAGTTCCCGAGACAGCCATTGTAAGCTTATTTAACTCATAATTCTTTTGAAGTATTGAAAAGCAGCACCTTCCCTATCTAAAATAACTTAACGATGCTTTTACCCCAAATGCCAAATCCCACAAAATGAGAAATGCCACTGAACGGCCAAAATAGATGTTATAAAGCTTTTGTATTGCAGCATGTCCTTCATCCCAGGAAAAGTTAAGTGAAGCCACATATTCTTATTCTAAATATAATTTTAACAAGTCTCACTGTTGGGTTTGAATGGTGAGAAATGGTGAGAAAAGGAGCCGTAGAGACGAAATGAAGAAGCCGTCGTTAATAGCCTGAAGTCAAGAGAGGACGCGGGTACCTTAGACAACCCGAAGCACTTCTTTTGCCTTTTAGAGACAGGTAGGAAGCGCCTCCCACCTGCAGACCACATGTAGGAGCTCCTTCTGAAAATCTTCATACCCTCACCGTAACTGACAAAGTGATGCTTTTGGAAAGACTCCTAAGTGTACATTTTAGAAGGCTTGTACAGTCACACCTGGCCAACATTAAAAAGGAGAAAAACATTAATTACTAGTTTGAAAGGTGCTTGCCTTCAGCTCTCAGCAAGGTTCCCCTAGCCAGAGCTCAAAAACCTGAGAGTTCTGCAAAGCTGACGTGTACCATACAAACACAATTTGATTATACTTATATGAGATGTTGCCATGAGGAAATAGATCATGAATTCCAACTCAAGGTACCAGATAAACACCTGCCACCTAAAGGCATTAGACGACAATGGCAGAAAACTGGCTGCTCGTAGGAAGCACAGAGAGAGGATGTTTTCACCACCATATAAGTGACATGCATCTCTCTGGGTCAGTCGCCAAGGCGTTTGGCTGGTGCTAAGATGCTTTTGTCTCTCTGGAGGCCAAGCGGTGAGGGCCTCTTATCCCTCGGGCACCTCTCCCTGTGCGCTGCTCGTTCACACGGGGTGAGCCTATTTGGGGGCTACTTTCCAAATCACACCTCAGCCACATTTTAATCTAATTGCTCACGAGCCTGCAGACTTGTAATCACTGTTTTTGGTCACGCACACAGCAGGGACAGTGATTCCAGATTAACAGGTGAGTGATCAGTATTAAGCAGTGAATTAACTTGGTGCGATAAGTACCAATACTTGCTAAAAATATGCGAGGCAGCTGAACACCTCTTTAAGATGCAAAAATATGACTAAAAATGTTCTGGTTGCCGAAACAGAGCCTGCTGCCCTTGTCTTGTTTCATTATTTCATCCTGGAGTTGCCTCCAAATCTGAAGGGCAAATTGTGAGTGTTAAGTATGGATTCTAGATTACTGAAAATTGTTCCAAAATACTGTGCAGTCCTGTTGAAGGAAACATCGTCCAATCAAATCTGCAGATCGTAATCAAGATGTATTTTGTAAAACTGTACTTATGGAAATGTGCCTCAGGGAGATCACAGAACCAGCACCAAACTCAACATTTAAATAGTTCTTCAAGTTTTAATAATGCAAGTTTGGAATTTCTTTTCCTAATTTCTCAGCTTGCATTTCTCATAGGATTCCCTGGATTTAAAGGATGTTAGGCCTACGCCAGGCCTCAACGCAGATTTTTGTTGGAAGTGGTTAGCGCATATCATATACAATACCTTTCTTTTCCTTTTTCCTCCTCTTAATTCTAATTCCTCCTCCTCCCCTCCTCCACTTCCTCCTCCTCCCCGTGTGTTTTGTTGGTGCTGGGAGTCAAACCCAGGACCTGGGTGTATGCCAGGCAAGCGCTTCACCACTTGCCAGGCCTGAGCCCGCCAGTATCCACTTCTTCACTTGGAAAGTCAGGGGCCCAAAGCTAAGAGATTGCAGAACCAGGAACTGAACATGTTTCCTCCATTAGAGAGTCTGTGAATGTTTTGAATATAGATTGCTAGGAAGATGCCTTGGGGAAAGTTCCCGCAACTTCGTTAGTCTCTCCTTATGTTGACAAATAATCAGTCTCGCTCACAGATGTTTTGCATCTAATCAGGGCTTTCTATACCCTATGGGGCCCCTAGCAAATGTAGATACACCTCTGGGAAATGTAGATCCGTATTTCACATTTAGTGTTTCAAAAACATTCCCTGCTACATCAACAAAGCTTTGCTTCTCTCTCATACCATTTCCCCCCTTTCCTTTGAAAAGAAGCATGCGGAAGGATTGTTTTGAACGACATGGAGAGGAAGGAAAGCTTCGGGTCTGGGTGGAGACAGTGCTTCTTGGGGGCCTCTGACTGTTGCTTTTCACTTCTGTCCCCACCTCTACACACTTTAGAAAAACTATGTGCTCTATGCACCTTTTAAAATTCACATCTAGGGCTGGGGATTTAGCTCAGCGGTTAAAGTGCTCGCCTTGCAAGCACAGGGACCCGAGTGCGATCCCCAGCACCAAAAAAAAAAAAAAAAAAAAAGAAAATTCATATCTAAAATGTTTACTTTACATGTAAATAATTATATAGCATGTAATTTCAGGCATTAGGTATATATTTTACTTTTTATAATCAAACATGCACATTATTTTTTATATGTAGCTTTTAAATACCAAAGCTATTTGCTGTTTGCCATCATGTATTTCACAAGTATGAGAATACACTTTTCTTCTATAGGTATTTTCTATCATTTTTTTTCCATTCTTCTTCCTCCATAGAATATTATCTAATGGAACTTTTTAGGCTTGAAAGAACTTTGTTAATTACTGTATCATAATTCTCTTCAAAAAAAAGGGTATATACAATGAAATTTAAACTTATTTCTTCATCTTATATGAACATAAAATGGTAAGTTTTTAAAAGTATTTTCTGGATTAAGTATGATAATTGTATTAGTACATATCCTTAGATCTAAACAATGTAAATGTATTACAAACTGATACATATTTCACATGAAAAGTTAAAATGGTGTTGGCAAATAACTTTGACAGAGTCAGAGTGATTTTTTTCCCATTAGTTCATCCATTTGTGCATCTATCTATTGCTAAAATGAGACAAGGTTAAGCAGGAATTTTTCCCTCCCTTCTTTCCTTCCCTCCTTCCCTCCTTCCTTCCTTCCTTCCCTCCTTCCTTCCTTCCTTCCTTCCCTCCTTCCCTCCTTCCTTTCTTCCTTCCTTCTTTCCTCCCTCCCTCCCCCCCTTTGTCTCCCTCCTCTTCTTCCCTTCTCTTCTCTTCCATTTTCTTTCTTTGTTTCTCTCTCTTTCTTGCCTAGTGTCTCATTTTCTTAGACAAGTACTGGTACATTTATTGAGGCACAAAAGTGACTGTAATTGAAGATCCATATGACAGCATTATCCTCCCTTCTTTGATCTGCGCGATTAGCTCCTGCATTTTCTCCCTCTTCAGTTTCAGACGCGTCCCTCTTTGCCCACTACAGGCTTCCCTCCTGGGAGGTGCCCTGCATAGACTGGGGAGGGGCCTCCTGCTTCCTGCTGCCCCATGGGAGCGGGCTGCGAATGGAAAGAAGAAAGGAGGTCACGCAGACCACAGTCATTTCTTCAGGCAGAAAGTCTGAGAATCTGGAAGCTGAATCCCTTAAAGCCAGACAGGCGCCAGCATCTTCCTTTGAGAGCTTGGCGAGTCCCCAGGGGCACCATGCCGAAGGGGGAAGACTGCAGACAGTAAATTCTGCTCACTGTACGATGTGGCTGTCTGTTCGGGGAAGGTCGGCTTCTGACTTTAGCTGCCTCTTGGGTGGGGTCCTCTGTCCGTCCAGTGCCTTCCTCCCCTGGATGTGCAGCCCCACTGGAAGGTTGGACGGAGGCGGGGAACTGGGTGCACTGGAGCAGAGGATCTGTAGGAATGAGGGGACACGGGAGAGGAGCCGAGAGCTCCGATTTCCTTAGGAACTGAAATGAAAACCTGAGGCGCTGAGCTGAGCTGTCGCAGCTTCTGGCCCACTGTTTGCAGTTTCCAAGGAGCTTGTCCTCACCCCTTCCCTCTCTTCTCAGCTCCGGCATCACCTCTGCCTGTGCCCTTCACCCAGATCTCTGCCCAGGGACTCCCTGTCTGCCAGGATCCCACACTTCCCTTCTCTGCAGCTCCTTCCCGTAGATGCCAGTATGCTCAGGAGGCCTCATCTGGAACAGAAACAGATACAAAACACGTTTTCCTTTGTCCGTGTCTTGCTGCGATCATCTCCCTCCTTCCCTTTTCCATTCTCTTGTCTCTAAAGGGACAGAGATAGTAGTAGCTGCATACTGAGTGACTGAGAGAATTAAATAAAATACTATATGCAAAACGCACAGAGCCCTCTTTACCTGTGAGACTTCCGTAATATTGAGCAACCCTCCCCCTCCTCCTCCTCCTTCTCTTCCTCCCCCATCTTCATTATCACCACGAGCCAAGCTTATCGATATTTAAAAGTTTCCATTTCTTTAACCTTCATTCGCTCTCTCACTCCACTGAGTTATTCACCCCCGAACTCAGTGGAGAGGACTCTGGGGCACCTGAGACTTTTCTGTTCGAATCCCGCGGACTCCTCTCACCCTGCTGCGCGGGATGGCTCAGCCTTCCTCCGGCCCTCACAGCCACCCCCCTTGGGCTCAGTCCAGAGCTTTTTGCAGCCCCCAAGGGTTCCGTTCTGGGTGCAGATTGTTTTTCTCCGTGCCGCCTCCAGATGGCGTTTCCACTCTCGCGGTCTTGCCCCTCATCCTAGTCTCCCCTGAGCTGCGTGCAAATACCTTGCTGATTGTTGGACGTGTGGGCGAAATGCCTTCCGGACCACCCAGACTCGGCCTGTCCCCGGTAGAATACCACTTGTCTGGCACTTTCAGCCTCCCCCAAAACACAGCTCGTCACCCGTCTCTTTGGTTGACAAATGGCGCCGCCACCCCGGAGACCTCCCGGGCTGGGAACCTGGACGCTGGGATCTCCCCCGACAGACAGACGGCTCAGGCGGTCCACACCTGAGCAAAGAAAGCGCCGACCAGGCGCAGGGGAGGTGGAGAGAGCGAGGCTGGGGACCGGAGCCCAGATCCAGCTGGGCGAGTGAGTTCGAATATTCTGTAGCACAGCAGAGTGACCATGCTTTATAACCATCTATTCTATGTTTCACAGAGAAGAGCTCGAAGGCTCCTAATACAAAGAGATGATAGCTGTTCAGGGAGGTGGGAAAAGCTAATTACCCTGATTTGATCATTACACTCTGCATATGTGTATTAAATTATCATACTGTACCCCATAAATATGTGCAATTACATGTCAATTAAAAATTTTTAAATGCTCGTTTTAAAAAGGAAGAAGAAATGGGATGTCAAATACTGACGGTTTTCCTCTGGTATATTTCTCGATTTATCTTACTTTTTCCTCTCCCTGCTGTTAGTGCCTAATAATAACATAGAAATAGTGATAACTGCTTCACTATTATCGTTTTTGTTTGTTTGTTTGTTTGTTTTGCTTAAATGACAGCAAAACTCTCGTTGGTCTCCCTGCCATCGGTGCATCTCCCCAGTCCGTCCTCCTGCCTGTCTCCCTAAAATACACAGCTAAGTGTCCTGACTGCGAGCCATCGCCCAACAGAAGGACTCGACTTGGATATGTGTCCCGCCGATCACCTGCCTTGTCTGGTCCTGTTCTCTTTCCCCGTCCTCTCTGCTCACAAGGTTCCTCCCGTACCTGCCTGTTTTAGCATCATGTGCCTTTTCTAACTCAGTAGTTCCCTCTGCCCCAATCCCTTCCCTCTACCCTCCTCCCATTCTTTTTTGAAGTCTAAATTCCTCTTCTTCAGAAGACTCCACACAACGTGGAAAACGCCATCTGGAGGCAGCACGGAGAAAAACAATCTGCACCCAGGACGGAACCCTTGGGGGCTGCAAAAAGCTCTGGACTGAGCCCAAGGGGGGTGGCTGTGAGGGCCGGAGGAAGGCTGAGCCATCCCGCGCAGCAGGGTGAGAGGAGTCCGCGGGATTCGAACAGAAAAGTCTCAGGTGCCCCAGAGTCCTCTCCACTGAGTTCGGGGGTGAATAACTCAGTGGAGTGAGAGAGTGAATGGGGCTTAGGCGCCGTCCTAGGACTGGGCTCACATCCAGAGAGCAGCCTTGTGTTGAAGGAAGAAGTATGTTCACACATCTGTGTTCTCATACTAAATGAGTAACATGTGCATTCTTTCCTCCAAAGCAGAGACTCACTGATATGGTTCGGTTGTGGTCTGTCCCCAGTGAAGCCGCTGTTGGAATTTCTTTCTCAATGCAGTGCTGTTGGACAGCAGTGAGCTCTCAGGACATGCTTGGGTTGGTAGGAAGAATTACCGCCTTTCTCATGGGAGCAAGTTCTCATCCTTGGAGAACTAGAGTAGTCACCACAAGAGCGGGTTGTTGTAAAGCGAGGGCACCCCTCTGGTTTTGTCTTTTCCAAGCCTGTGCATCCTTTCTCTTCGTGCTGTGAGTTAAGTAAATAAATAGAGGGCTCTTCCCGAGACCAAGCTTTTGGGCTTCCTGGCCTCCAGGACCATGAGCTGAAATGCCTCTTTCGTTTATAAATTACCCTGCCTCAATTATGTGACAGCAACAGGAAACAGACCCACCTGCCCACTCTGTCTTGTCTCTGCCCGTCTCCTCTCCTGATACAAAACTAAGTCTTACCGGAAGTGCTGGAGAAACGTCTGAACCAGGCCGAGTGGGAAGGGGGCCGGCAAGGTGCCAGAGAGCCTCTCGTCAGATCTGACGGACACCCTCAGGAGTTACGGAGGGAGGCAATCTGGGCTGGCGGCTGTTTGTCCTCATTGCTGTCCACATTTCTGTTTTACCACCGTCGCCATGGTCAGTGTCGTGTCCAGCAATGTGCTATGTGTAGAGCTTATTCACATAATCATCGTTTCTGGCTCTACAGGGTAGATAGTCCCCTTTTTGTACGTGAAGAGACTGAACCTTAGAGAAGTGGGGTAACATGAACTTCCCAAGGTCATAGCTCACCACTGGCTGAGTGAGGACCGGAACCAGGCCAAGTAGCTGTTTTCTCTTTCATCTAAGGTAGTTATGACCCTGCTTATATTGTTTAACTCATGTTCATCCTCCAGGCTACAACTCAGTCTGGATATGGAGCAGCAAGTATTTTTTTAAATCTTTAATGTTTTTTTATTTTGAAATAGCGTAAGGCATACAGAGGAGTAGCAAAGGCAGTACAGAGTTCCCATGTCCCACACCATCTACCCTGATTTAGCATCTTACATAAATATGGTACAATGAGTACCACTAAGAAATTGACATTGCGATAATTAACTATTAACTAACTACAGGCTGTGTTCACATTTCAGTGTCCACTTTTCCACTCATGTCCTTGGTCTGTTCCAATTGAGGATCCACTGCACATAGCAGCGGAGTCTGGGGGCTCCTTGTTCTCCCCCGGCCAGCAGCAGTTCTGTCTGTGTCTTTCATGACCTTGACACTTTGAAAAGAAACTCATGAAAGCATTTTGTAGAGTGACCCTCAGTTTGGCTTTGTCTTTGGTTTTCCCACAGCTGGACTGAGGTTTCTCTCTTTGGCAAAGTCTAACATCGTGTCCCCACTCCGTCCCTGTCCATCATATCCAGGAGCATGCTGTCCATGTAGAGGTGTCTGAGTGCTGAAGGTGTTAGCTGTGATCGCTCGGTTACGTGGTGACCACTGGCCTTCCCTACTGCTCTGTTAACATGCTTCCCTCTGCAATTAAGAACTATTTCAGGGGAGATGCTGTGAAACAGCAGAACTTGCACTTATACCCACTAATCTTAAGCATTGCTCTGTGGAGCTACCCCGTGACAGTTACTACTGTGGTTTTTTTCAGGCAATTGCTCTAGTTCCTTCATTCTTCCTACCATTAGGAATTCTTCTGTAGGGAAGAAGTGCTCCTTCTCATCCTTTTGCTTATGTATTCAGTCATTTATTTCGAGTAATATGAACTCGTGAATATTTCCTTTTTTCTCTGGGCTATACTATATTACATAGATACTTATTTTATATGTGTGTTCAACGTGTCCAGCCTTTGACATCCTTCCTGTGTGCGTTGTCCTCTTTAGAAAAGCACTTTCTTTCTGGAATCTCAGAATGCTCAGCAAGCAAAGCACATTTTTAAAATTAATACCAGCGATGTCTCATCCTGGAATGCAAAATTCCTCGTTGGGTAGCCCCTGCAATCTATCACAAGGCTTTTAGAAGTCTGGCGCGTTCATGAAGGATTTCTCTCATGTGGCCATATGGAAGCCACAGAAGACACTAGGTTCTTTGTTCTCCCCTCCACCAAATATAAAGTCTGAGAAATTACCATGTAAAGTATGGAATGCAACATTCCAGTCGCATAACAAGGCTTGCTATTTAATTTCTTTTCAATAAATGTGCAAATGTTCCCCTTCCTGATCAACGTACCTGAACAAATGTGGGTGTTTGGAATGGTGCGGCGCACGGGCTGGCAGGGCATCCTGCGGTGTTCGCAAGAACTTTAGGATCTGTGAGCTTAATTCCCCCCATTAGATGAACTTTTCCTTCACCCGAGGCTTTGACTGAGCGCGGGAACCAGTTGTCTCTTCCTGCAGCGTGCATTAAGTTAGAAAAAGTTAAAATTGCAAAGTTGCTCTTACCAAGTTGATAGGGCTGCCACAATTGTTTAGTGAGACTTAGTTCAGAATGTGTCTCCAGGAGAGACTTTGTCGTAAAATTTAACCTGAAGGTGAGCATGAGAATTCTTCACTCAAATTTGCTGCACGTAGATTAGCATGATGGTGCCTGTTCCCCATCCGTCACTCATCAGTCCGTTGCTGTGCCATTAATCAAGGGAACCAGCTAATTTTAGGTTTGGCTTTAATCAGCTCTTGTGCTATTTCCATTTTTATATCAACCTTTATACAAACACCTTAAATTATTCTCAGCATTTGGGTAAGTCAGACTTATAGAAAAACCTAATCCAGCAAATGAAATCTAACAGAATTCACAGAGAAAGGAATTCTATGGGGAAAGGTCATATTGGGCCAGACTGATGGAGAAACGCTGTTACATCTGGATGGTATCATACAGCATTTGAGCCAAAGATCAAAAGAAAAGAAAGGAAAAGTCACATAAAGGGAAGCACCACAATATGTCCTTGCATAAAATCAAAATTTTAAATGTTATAACTAAAGTCACAGTATAGGTGCCATATATAACACATTTCCTCTGGTATTACTAGAAAAATTGTCAATAATGTGATGATAGATGAAAATATTTTATTTGACTCCTGTGTGTAGAATCTGAGATGGTAATTAAGTCTGCAATAATTTTGTCCAGCCTTCATAAATTTTTCTGTGGGAGAAACTAACTAAATGTATGTTTGATACAAACAGGAAGAAGTTTTCAAATTACATCAAATCGTCATGAATTTATAAACAGTTACATACAGAAGTTCATTCGTAGATTGATTATTGGGAACTCAGAAGATACTTCCCTTAGAAAGACTGTTTTAATGGTTGGTAATCCCAGACCACTGGACAAAAGCCTGTTTGAGTCATGGGACAGGCTTGAAGTAGGGATAGATTATAAGATTTCGGTTACACTAAATGGTCACTTTTTTGCATAGCTACTGTGAAGCTTTGTGTTCAGAACCTTATTTTGTGGCTGTTCAGATAACTGCATGTGCATGTTCACAGAGCAACACAAGTTTTCTCTGTGTTTTTGAGGATGAGGAAGGAACAAGAATTTCTGTGGCTAAGGGGGTTACTATAGTCTTTCCCTCTCTCTCCCTCTCTCTTCCTCTCACTGCATAAATAAATTGGTCAAAATTAGGAAATCGAGGAAATTTTGTTCTCCATTCATTTGTAAATATGGTTTAATAAGACGACACTTCATGATATGAGACTATTGCATTGTAGAAAACATTACACCTATTTTCTTGGGCTGTAACTTTGGGGTAACTTGGCTGCTTCGACATTATAAAAGTAAAACTGTGGCCAAATGTTTTAAAGATTACGAAGTCCTCTGTGGGGAAAAACAGTGAATTCGTCTTTGTAAGGAGCACAGGCCAAATTATTCTTTGTCCAGGGCTTGCAAAGATACAGTCCTGAAAGCTTTTCACTTTAGCAACTATTATTTAATTAATTTCAGACACTGTGTCATATTGGCAAGGAAGATACTCTCAATGTTCAAAAAACTCCTACCCGACGTAGTCTAATTGAATTACAGCATCAATGGCAGAGACCAGCTTCACTTGCAGAATACGAATACTGCCCTGCTATGACCTCTTCTGGATACTAATTCTTAGGGAAAATTAAAGTAATGTATTTTACATAAATATTAATACTATTAGCGAACTTATATTGCCTACTTGGTGTTAGGCACAATTGGAGTAGTGTAATATGTTCGATTCTCCAGCAACCCCAAGAAGGGGATACTGTGATCATCCTCATTTCACAAGGAAAAGACCGAAGGCTTGAAGGTTTGGTAACTTTACAGCCAGCAACTTCCGGGTTTAAACCCAACTTTCTTTTTTTTTTTTTTTTTTGTGGTGCCGGGGATCGAACTCAGGCCCTTGTGCTTATAAGGCAAGCACTCTAATCACTGAGCTAAATCCCCAGCCCCTAAACCCAACTTTCCCTGTGCTCTTAACACCCAGATTGTGTAGCTGCTATGTAATTAATTGTGAAGTTATTCTACACACCACAGACCTGAGGTCTCCACCAAAGATGCGCAGTCTTTTCTATAAAATGGCATAACGACATCTGGATACAGATGCCATTATGCTTCCTTTTCTGGGTTTTCACTCAATTAATTTCTGCTTCCCGTTGGGAAGGGTCTTCTGATTGTTCTGCTAGGCACTGGGGATTTCTGTACATCTACAGTGCTCTGTTCTGAGTGATCTGAGTGATTCGGTGTAGACTCAATTGATCCTGCATATCTCTTGCTGTGTTCTCCTTTTTGGAACTACTTTTTGGACTCCCAAACTAGCACACTGAACTATGCTGAGGATTTAGGTTATTGTTTTTTATTATTAATAGTTAAAACTCAGGGCTTCTTCTCTTTCTCCCTCTCCTTCTTCTCCTGCCCCTCCTTTTCTTCTTCCTCTTCTTCTTCTCCTTCCTCTTCTTCTTCTTCTCCTTCTTCCTCTTCTTCTTTTCCTCCTCCTCCTCCTCCTCCTCCTTCTCCTTCTTCTTCCTTGGTTTTCTTTTGATGCCAAATGACTCTGACCTCATTTAATCCCCTTATTCATTATCCTGGCCCTAAATCATTTTGGCTCCCTCAAAAAAAAAAAAAATCCATCTTCAATAATGAGGTTTTGCAGTTTGGGGAGTGATTCTGAAATAACAAGGCATGTGCTTTTGAATTTCTCCAAGTACTCCAACAGTGCTTCCGGCAGCAGCTGCCAGACTGGGACAAATAGGAGGGAAACATGCTGGAATCTGTGCTGATGTGCAGGGTGAGCTGGCACCCCAGAGTGGTGCCCCAACCATCGGGCAAAGCACCCCAGTCACTGCTCCCAGCAGAGCTGCTCTTCAGGGCTCCTGACTGAGTCTTCTCAGTGACACAAGAATGGATTTATGGGTTCAGCAGCCCTCTAGGGAGCTAGGAGCCTTCCTCCTTGGCTTTGGCAAATGGCTGGCCCCACAGGGCCTCTGCTCAGCATCTGGTCCTCTGTCTCCACAGAGGTGAGGCAGGAGGGGAAGCCCTGAGAAACCCCAGCTGCTGGGACAGGGGGAGACCAGCCAGGTGGTGCAATTGTGAGTCCTGGTAACCATGTAACAATTATGTGATACACCATGATATGGCATGGAGAGTGTGCTACGTGCTTTTCACATGAGTCATTGCCATTTAATCCTCTTGATGGTCCTCGAAGCAGGTTTAGTCACTCCATTTAGAGAGGAGAGCGCAAACAGAAGGAGATGAGGAAGCCAAGGGCAGCAGCTGATAAAGAGCACGGAGTGTGAGTCCAGGTTCGTGGACCGTGAGTCGCCTGCTCTGTCCCCTGGATGGAGAACCTTCTTGGCTGTCCTGGGTTCCTTCAGCCCATCACAGAGCAACATACACCTTTCCCTCTGGCATTCCTATCGGGATTAATCTGGGTATCCAGGAAGCGAGTGGAAGTCAAAACCTGAGTCCAGTCCCCCCTTAAAGACTGCATTTCAGCCCAAACATGCCTGCTCCTGCTGTACCATTGGGAAAGCGCAAGGCTTAGCTTCCTGTCACATAAAGTGCCCCAGGCAGTTCTGGCTTATCCCCTGCCCAGTGGGGGTCTCGGTCTGAGTTTGCAAGTTATTTGCATAAATATTTGGGTATCTGAGTGTCCAATGTGAGCCTCACTTAGGTATCCAATTTCTGGAAAGCTATGTAGATTTCTTTGTGTTTGTTTACTGCCTTTTTCCTTGGAAACCAACATAAGCGAGGAGGCCCTGGCCACCCCTGTGTGGCCTGAAGCCACCACTGTCAGCTGTGTCCTCCCCAGTACCAGCTTCTATCACCACTGATTATCCCAACTAGTCACTGAGCGTCTCCTCCCTGCCAAGCTTGACACACAACAGTGAATGGAAGTGACCCAGGTTCCCAATGGGGGCTTGCTCCTATTGCAGGGCACAGCGGCTTCTCGAGCTGTCACAAACGCACAGGCACAGTGGTGGCCCTGGAGGAGCAGAGGGACTGGAAGTACCAGCGCCCTTCATGAGGATGTGTGATCTTGTTAGGCACAGTGAAGAGGGGTGGAGAGGTGGCCGCTAGCCGGAATGCGGGAAGGGAGCCCCGCAGCCCCTGAGCGCCTCCCCCTGTGGCCAGCACTGGGGTGAGCATGCTGTGGCAGCCGGATGGCCTGGCCTTTGGCCTCCGAGAGCTCTATCCAGGGGGAGAACATGGGCTAGAGACCAGAGGAGACACGACTGCAGGATCAGGTGGAGGGCTGGACAGATCCAGGCGGCCGTGCGGGGTAACGTGCAGAGGGGACTTGGTGACAGGTGTGCTAGAGGGGTGCGGGACAAGAAAGTGTCCGAAGACCCCTGGGTCTCCCCTGGGTGTGAGTGGGGATGAATGGCTTACTCACTAACCCTCCAGCACCTCGCGCTCGCACTTTGTCAGTTTTTATTTAAGGTCGCTGCACCGTGCTACACTTGCTGGAAGATACGAACATCAGTCAGAGACCTGCCGCCCTCACAGAGCTTGGGATCTCATGGCAGGGGGGTTAAGGCGTATCTGTGCTGACTCGCTCTCTCCCAGTGTCTGAAGCTTTGTAGAGAGCAGGCAGTGGTCACCACACACAGATGACCCGCACCCCCAGAGTGTGACCAGGCTGTGGAAGGCCTAGAACCTGGGTTCCCCGGTGGAGGGAGGGGCTGGGGACCCCGAGATAGATGAAGGAATGGGCTGGTGATATCTGCAAGAACACAGAGTCACCAAATAAAACCTTAATGCTGAGCACATGGAAAGCCAGCACAGGCTCCGAGCCGGAAATGAGAGCATCTAAAATTCATCTTTTGTGGGCAGGCTAAGGGCAATCAAAAGAAGCGAGCCATTTCAGGAGAGCGAGCAGGATGCAAGTGATTTGTGAGGATAGAGGTGGGTTGTGACTTCATTTCTTCCACCAGCCTCTCTTAAAAGTATTCACTGCTTGATCGTTGCTAAATCGCTATAGATATCACCATGGCAACAATTGACATGAAAACTGTCGTCACTCCTGCTTCGGATGGCCTGACATTTTCTACTGTCGTGGTCACTTCCATTGTTTGTGCACATGAGTGAAGAGGGTCCTGCTTGGATCCTGGCGCATTTTCTCCTGTCCCAGGAGAGAAGTCCTGTCGCATCCCCCTGGTGTTGGGGACATCCCGTCCCAGTGATGGGAGCAGGGAGCTGGCTTTGACATCATCTCTGTCCCCTCTGGTAGGTGGTAAGGAGGGACCTGGCTGGCTGAGCAGAGGACAGGGACCTTTGTGGGGAGCTTGAGAGTTTTGCCCACATCAGTTCCACCATGGAAAGGAACCAAAGTACAGGCTCCCCTCACCCCCAGTTTTGGTTTCCATGGTTCCAGTTACCCTCATTCAACAAGAATGGGGAGTTCTAGTACCTTGAGCTGTTTTAAGAGGAAGGCCACATACACATAACTTTTAGTAGAGTATATTGTTATAATCATTCTAGTTTATTATTACTGTTAATCTCTTACTGTGCCTAATCTGTGAATTTGGTGCTATCTGCTGTTTCAGGGTATCTTGCACAGATGGGGGGGGATTATGTGTCACATGGAGCTTTGTACACACTTTTATCACACATCAATTGTTCCCTCATATTTAGTTTCTTCCTCCAGGTTGCCTTGTTGTATGTGATATTGATCCTGGCCAATGTAACTCATTAATCCGCATTTTTCTATCCCTCTAGTCACCTTACAGAGTCCCATATTTTAGATCCCTGCCACTCTTCCTTCTTCCGTTCAAGAAACATATTCTGAGTGCCTTTTGTGTGAGTCAGCGATACGTGACATTTCCTCCATGTGACAAAATACCTGAGATACACCACGGAGGAAAGTTTATTTGGGCTCATAGTTTCAGAGGATTCAGTGCATGGTTGTCTGGCCACATTGCCTGAGGTGCAGCAGAGCCTCAGGGTAGCGGGTGTGTGGTGGGGAAACAGCTCACCTCGTGGCATCTGCAAAGCAACACAGAGAGAGAAGGGCTGGGGCCTCCCAGGACCACACTTCCTCACCACAGCACCATTTCCTAAGAGGTCTCACCAGCTCCCCAGAGCTCCCTCAGCTGGGGACAAAGCCCTGGGACACCTTATCCCAATCATAACACCTTCCCAAGCCAGGCGCTGTTCTAGGTGAGTCGGTGGCCCTGCTTTTGTGACGCTGGCATCCAGGATGAGAAAGACAGAAAGGAAACATAATAAGGAAATCATACAGCCTGCGGGGTGACAAGAAAAAAATGCGTAAGGGTGTGGAAATGGGGGAGCCTGGTGCGTTCGTCAGTACAAGTACTCCAGAGGATCAGCTGGCGGAGTGAAAAGGGTTGCTTTAGCTCAGCGTTTTGGCAGTTTCAGCCCGTGGCTGGTTGGTTCCGTTGCTTTCAGACTGTCTCAAGACAGCACAGTTTGGTGAGAGCGACTAGGAGAGCACAGCGGTGCACCTCACAGCTGGGGGAGAAAAGGAGGGGCGAGAAGAGGCCTCCCAGGAGCGCCACCCCAGAGACCGGGCTTCTGCCTCATGGACTCCTGGGGATGCTGAAGATCCAAACGGTGGCACCTGGTTGCAGTTTTTATGGCCTATGTTTAAGGTGTAGAGCGCGGTGTCTTTGCAACGTGACTAGCGAGCACAGACGGGAGGCAGGCGAGGCGCTGGCGCGTCTCAGCGAAGAGCTGAGGCGGAGAGCAGGTGCGGTGTGTCCCGGCTGGCCGCCAACCGGAGGAGGCCAGCGGCACCAGCGCGCCGGTAGGTGGGTCCTGCAGGCTCGGGGGCTTGAGCGAATAGCACACAGCCTGGGTTACCTCGCTCTGGGCTCCGCTTACCCTCAGCTTGCAGATGAGGCCACCAGGGCCCCCGGTAGGAGCAGAGAGGAATGTGCCGGGCTCCCGCAGTGAGGACCTGGGCTGGACCAGCCTTCGGGGAAGTCGCGAGGGGGACGCACAAAATGTCCAGGTTGTCTTTACTTAGACACGATTTCCTGCAGAATCCTCCGATTTTTCAAGGATTTTTGTGCATGCTGGAACTTTCTATTATTCATCATCTAAGATAATCGTATCTTTCCCATATCACACAGGAACTTGGAATAGAACCACTAATGATATTTTTTCTTTTGGGTATTTGATGAGTTGTTGAAATTCTAGTCATACCGCGTGTGTTACGAGTGCTCTATGGTTGGTGTGAAATGTGCCTGCGTTTTACTCACACACGACTGTGAAATGGGCAGCCAGCAACAGTAACAGGTTTTCCTAAGTGTGAACACCAGCAAATCCAATGGCAGCTACCAGCGCGTGTGACCCCGCATGCTCAGAAATAACTCACTTCCTGTGTGCACATCACACGTGTGCTTAATCCAGTGGCTTCTTTCAGTTACGTTAGGTAATCACTTAAAATTTAAGTAAGTGCTTCATACTAACGTTTCTTTTCATGACACCTCTCTTCTGCAGAATTCTTTTTTTTTCTTTGAGAGCTTTTAAAATAAACACATAATATATATTTATGGGGAATAGTACAGTAACTCTATGTTTCTATATTATGTGCAGTGAGTAAATCAAGATAATTAGCATGTCCACCTTCTCAAGCATTTTGTATTTCTATACATTAGGGACCTTTGAACTCTTCCAATTACTTTGAAACACACACAAACTTGTTGTAAACCAGCTACCACTTAACTGTGCTTAAATGCCAGAACCAATTCCTCCCAGTTTGTTACATTCTGGACCCATTATCCAATCTCTAGCTTTTCTTAACAACTAGTGACCTCCATTCTACTCATTTCTTCTATGAGCTCAGTTTTTCTTTAGCTTCCACATATGAGAAGATGTAGTATTTATCTTTCTCTACCTGCCCAATTTCACCTAACATAATCTCCATCCATTCCATCTTCTTTGTCACAGGATTTCATTCTTCTTTATGGATGAATAATATTTTAGGATGTATATATACAACATCGTCTTTATCTGGCCATCTGTCACTGGACACTTTGTTTGATTCTGTGTCTTGGCTACTGTAAATAATGCTTCAGTAACCAGGGTTATGCAGGTATCTCTTTGCAATAATGATTTTTTGAGAAATCCCTAACACTGCTTTAGTCTTTTACCCTTGTTTTTCAACTGTGTCTCCACGTATAAATCACTTGGAAAATGTTACATATAGAGATGTCTGTGTCATGCTACTCTGAGGTTTTGATCTACTCGATGTATATCTTAAGTATCAGTACTTGAAATTTAAACTTCTAATTATGAACTATTTCAAATGTATGCAATGCAGAGAGAATTGTATCATAAACCCACGTGTACCCATCCCCCAAGCATGATAACTGACTGCTGTTTTTAAAAAGTTCCCCTAAATGATTCTTGTAACGCCCACATAGAGATCCACCCATCCATAAAACAGGAAGTGGGAGGAATATTTCAATGGATATTGATGTTGAAAAAAGTGGAAATGTGATGGCCGTGTGATTCTAAAACACTGTCTAATGCTCTGTCAGTCCGCAGTGGCATTCGTGAGCATGAAATTTGGTACGTGCGCGCCTGTTGGGTTTTGTTTGTTGGCAGAATTTGGGATTGGGCTGGTTGGCTTCAAAGGAAGGTTTAATGGATTCCTGCTTAGAATATTTAGACCTTGACTCAGAAAATAGTATCACGCCCAGTCACGCAGGTAACTCAATGAAGTCTGGCTTAGAGGTACAGAAAGGTCAGATGGGCAAGGGTAGGAAAAGTCAATTGGAGATGACGGATCAAAGAAGACATCCTCTTAGGCGAGAGGTGGTGGGACTCTCACAGGCTTTATGGAGAAAAAGCACTGAAGCAATGTCAGATTTATCCCAACCATAATAGACGAGGTGTGCAGGGTGCCGAAAAGCCGCATAAACACATATATATCTTCATTGAAGTCGATACCCGAGTGTAGAATTGTGGGCAAGTCCTGGTTACCAAGTGACACACTCTTGGAAAACTATTTCATCTCAAAGCCGGGCAGTGCTTTCTGGAGGGCTTGACCCAGGGCCCTGCCGTCGGCGTCGGGAAGGCTGCTCGTCTGGGTGTTATTGACAGACACCAGGATGACTGGAACATTCCGGCTACAGAGCCTGCTGCTCACAAAACAGTGACACACACGAGACAATGGCAGTGCTCCGTTCCAGAGCTGAAATCTCATTCTTCAACATTCTTTTAACAAAATAAACTACTTCTGTTGCTTCCACCCACTATGTCATCTTAAATACATAGAAATGTAAAACCAGACTTAAATTTCTCTTGCCCATAAGGGTTCATCAACCATAAAACCCAAATAATCTTATGAATTGATGTGAAAAAATACAAGACCTATATAATAAAATTAACAAAATATTAATTTAGTAAGATTAATGATATTGTCTCTCTGAAACAAAATTTCTTATATTATGATAAAGATAGAAGATGTAGCCTTTGATTAGTGTACTGAATTTGGCTCACTAGTTAGCAAAAGGAATCCCTGTTTGCCTAAGTCTGTTATGCCCAAAGGTATCAGTTTTGGAAAAGTCTCCACTTCCTGGGTTGAGGGTAGTCAGCTCAACCTTAACCCGAACTGCCAGCAATTAGCCCTCGCTTTCCCTGTTTAATGAGACAGCCCTTGGCAACTTTGCGAAGATGTTTTGTGTGCTTGGAAATTAAGGTCAGTGCTGTGCTATTGCTGCAATCTTCAGTAAATGGGCATCTAATGCAATTATTGCTGGGACTGGGAACAGAACAATCTTTCATTGTTATTTATTACTATACTTACTGCTAATGAACTGCTGTTGCAGACTGATGTGTACAACGACAGGATCCAAGCAATAACTCTTCTGCAAAATGGGAATGGACTCTTATAGTGGGGGCTGTCTTAAATTCAGGCAGCTGGGTGTGTGAACAAGGTCATTTTACCGCCACTTTTCTCTGTCCTAGCTTCTGTGAAACATCTGTCTCCATACACTTTGTCACCCATGGGATTTTTGCTATCAGCTGACCACCTAGATTAGTGGCTGTCAAGACTCAATGTAATCGATAATCACCCAAGGAGCTTACTGAAAATACCTAGATCCCACCCCAAAGCTTGGCATTTGCTCAGTTTGGGGCTCTACCTGTGAATCTGCATTATTAATAAGTACTCTGATATAAATGGCGTGAACATGTTCATCACTTTCTAGGTTTATTCTTCACACAGAACCAAACTGAGAGAACTATGTCCAGCCAACCTAGTTTGAGAAACTGCTATTCCTCTTGGATCCGTACCCCAAAATGAGTCAGCCATGGGAACCTGGGCAAATTCCTCATAAATATCTAGACCAGGGCAGAAGCAATAGCCACAGTTTGTTTTCAAACAGCTTTGACCTAGTAAACAGATTTATTTCCACGGACACAGACATTCTGGATGATGTGTTCATTGGTTCCCAGAGCATGCCAGGTGCTGTGGGCTGCAGAGGGGTTGGTTTGCAGGGTGAACTCACACTGTGAAGTCTGCTGCCGTAAAACAAGTGAAAAGGGAAGAGGGCGTGGACAACAGGAATCAGGAAAGCAAAGCTGACAGTTTTTCTTGGAGTAGCTATCGCTGTAAGCCTTTTAGTTTACAGAGTTAACCATCGCATTTGCCTAAAGAGGGCAATGTTAACCTGAAGATCGCACCAAGAAGTTAAGCCAGACTTCTGAATGTGTCCAGTGACTCCTTCCTCTTCCCCAATTGATTCTTCTTGATAGCTGCTGGAGGAAAGTGCAGTGGCTGATTAGGATTATTTATAACTTAGCAGGAAATAGAGAAGCTTGCTGGCATTTATTTCGTATC
The DNA here is from genome assembly GCA_004026905.1 of Hystrix cristata. Taxonomy (NCBI): domain Eukaryota; kingdom Metazoa; phylum Chordata; class Mammalia; order Rodentia; family Hystricidae; genus Hystrix; species Hystrix cristata. The sequence goes on along the minus strand of PVJO010003342.1, from coordinate 20,512 downwards.
TTTTTTTGGGGGCAGGCGGAAGAATTGAAATGTTAACTCTCTTGTTATAATCCAATAGAAATCATCTGTTTGGGAATTAAATTCAAGGCTATGGATTACCAACTCTCATTGTTTATATTTTACAACTCCGCTCTTTATATTATGTATATAAACTCCAAATAGAAAACATTCTTAATGGATTCTTATTTTTAGTTAAAGGGGGAAGAATAGAATTATTAAGCATTCCAGCTTTTTATAAAACTAAGCATTAGAATCCCCTTTACAATTTAACTGTCAGAAATTATTCTATTTAACAGTGTTAAGACCTATTTCTAAAATTTACTAGAAATAGAGGAAGCCAAAAAAATGATAAAGGTGTATTTTGACATGATGAAATTTACATAATAAGTATTGACCCCACCTTTATAGCTATTATGAGTACAAATAAGAGAGGCAAATGTGAAATTCTGCTAAGTAGGAATGATTTTTCTTCATGGTGTGTTAGCATATCAAATTTCCATTTTCGTATGTTTTGTGTTCTTTTGTAACACTGGTAGTTTTTCAGGCCTTCTTGCCTCTGTGTGCACATCCCCGGGATGAGGTGTACACACCCAAACGAAGGCAGCATCTGGGATGAGCTCGAAATTTAACACTGTTTGTAGAGCCTAGAAACACTTAAATGAGTTTTTCTCTCAGAAGGATAAGGTTGTTGCTTTTGAATTACGAATTCATCCACGTACGTCTCTTATTAATGGTTCCCAGGGACACTGTGGCTGAAGACATTAAATTCTGATTTCAAGGTTTTGATATGCAATTCTGGTGAGCCTGTGATAAGTCTCAACTTGTTACTGCATGTGCTGGTAGCATTTTACTAAGTAAGGCAGCAGTTTGAGTTTAACAAATGAGGGCAGCCCACGTACGGTAGAGCAGAATTGTTGGGTCTAGTTAGGCTTCGGTGTTCCTTTAATCCCTGTGTTTGGGGACAAACTTCAGATGGGTCCGCTGGTCAGACTCTCCACTGTTGCTTTTTGGAATCTTGTCCTTAAGGTGGACGTATTGCTGTCCACAAGACCCACAAACTGTGTCCTTGCCTTGACTAGGAGGTTGGCGCTAACATGGCGTTTAGGTGGCAGAGTACCAGCGGGTACCAGTGGGTCACGGTTCTGTTGATGCTTGTGGTGGGATGGAGGTTCTTGGGGACCCTGTCTCTTCGGTTTGGCGTGAATTTACACACACCTACCTGAAGTAAGCTGCATCCTCTTTGCCGAACTGCGGCTAGGATTCTAGGTGGCTTGTTGCCTTTGAGTGCTATCTTGTGTACAATACAGCAATCATAGAAAGCCTATAAATAAGTGTTGTAGAATAAGCATGAGTATGGGGGGTCAGAATGGACACCCCAAAACCTAGGCTAAGAGTAGCAGAATCTTTCCCTCTTTCCATGGAGGATTTCACTGTGTAGCACTTTCCCAGTATAACAAACTAGGACTCTGAAGAACTTCTTGTGCCAAATCACCAGGGATTCTGGAAGTGTGTGATAGACACTTCCTGACCCAACCACCACGAAGGGTTTTAGGATGATGATAAGAATAAAGACTCCTCTGAGGGGGAGGGGTGTGAAAGTGGCTTTATTTGTGACAGGGAGAGGGATGCAAGGAAAACTGCAACTTCTAAGAAAGCAAGTCTACCTGTAGTTGTACCACCACTTCACTTCTACTTTGTTACTTTCCTTCCTTCCACGTGGAACAGCTCATTATTTTAGTTCCTGATGAGAGTGAAATAGTAGGTTTTGCCTTGTTGACTTACTTCATCACCTACTTTTCATTACTTACTCTCCAGGCAGGGGGATGTTGTATCTCTTATGGAAGCCTGATATTATCAAAGTGCGAAGATTTTTGAAAATAGCCCCTTAGACTTTTTCTACATGAGCAAAGCCAAAGTCAGCTTAGTTCATGATTCAACGCCCGTTCATTTGTTTGGCCAAAACTAAGTGGTGGTTGTCCTGCAGGGTACCCAGCCAGGCACTGGGGAGACCGAGATGACTCGGGGCTGGGGGGTCCTGCATGATAGCCGCAAGGCAGAAGGAAGAGTGTGGTGAGAGATGCAAGCAGGTTACACAGGGAGCTAGGCCCTGCTCATGCCATGTGCACTGCATTTCTGTTCTGCACTAGGAAAAATAAGAGTGTGATGGAAAACCCTGGTCAAACCTGAAGGGTTTCATCATAATTATTCCTCAGATTCACTATTAAGGTTTGCAGCAGCACAGTTTTCATTCTAATTTTTGAACTCACCCACTATTTCAATAATTAGCAAGGTCTTCTTAACTTTCATAATAGCTTACTTAGTATTCTACCACCTTCCTCCCTAGAAACTAGTCATTCGTATACTATCCCAGATTTCCATCAGCGAAAAGATTAAGATTCATGAGTCATGGAGAGAACAGTTTGCTTCAGTTAAAAAAAATAACAAAAATACTGCAATAAAATGAATGAAAGTATGAAAGCCATCTGTGCCTAGAACGATAATGCCAACTCCAAGTTTACTGTAAACAGTGAGATTTGTTCAAGTCCACTGTCAAAGGAGAGTGCTCTGATGTGCACACAAAACAGGAAAACGAGTCCTTTCTTCACGAGGGTCCTCGTGTTCCACCTGCAGCCATGTGTGAGCCTGTGTGGCATGAATGTCCGTCTCTCGCCCTCCAATGCGGATTTCCTGGTGGGAAACTAAGATAGGTGGTCCCTAAACTCATCCACTAGTTGAACTGTCACCTGTGTGGGCCCCTGGAGACAGTCTAGGTCTGCGTTACCTCTGGCACTTGAATCAGGGCCACAGTCTTCTACGGCGACCCGGTACTTACCCATTCATTCTAGCCTCTCAAATGCCACGCTATTATTATTTTTTAAAATATGACGTAAGTCACATTTTCGTGCTCAAATTTGCCGCACATCTACAGAGGACAGGTCTGTGAACTCCATAGCAACATGGTAATGATTTTTCAACTTCTCTCCCATACAATCTGACAGCTCTGCCACCACAGCCAAGTCATCGGACGCCACGTCCTTTTTCTATGGAAGTTTTCTGTCTTCTAGAAAACCAGACCACATCTCCCCACCTGGAGACGCCAGAGGCTTCTTCTGCACCGCATCTCTGGCACCCTTAATAAATGCAAGATTTTGCTGAGCCGTCTGCCCTTCCCTCCGCGAGCTCCTGCGGGTGACTAGGTGACTTGGGAAGGGCCTTAACATTCTTCAATCCGTAGGCCTAGGTTGCTTAACGGGAATCACTCCGGTCGCCTGCAAGCCAGGGCCGAGTCCTCCTCTAGCGCAAAGCTTTAGACAGTGAGTGGGCGGGAGGGGCAGCCGAGTTGTGGATAGAGGAGAAACCTCTTTCTCGCAGCCTTTAATTCAGGCCATCTCTATTAACTTCCTATTTCCTGAGGGCCCAACCTGTGCAAGGCCATCCAATTTTTTGAAAGAATTTTTTTCTTTCAAAAAAAAAAATACTGCAGTCCCTGCGCCAATAAATCACGGCTCCCCCCGCCCCACCGCGGGCCGGGAGGGAGAGTCCGGCGTCGTCCCCCGACCCCGCGCTGCGCCGGGCGGGGCCGGCGGGCGGGCCGAGGACAGGCAGGCCCCCGCCCGCGGCGCGCAGGGGCGGGAGGGGCGGGAGGGGCGGAGGGCGGCGCGCCCCGCGCGGAGTCTGGGCGTGGGCCGCGCGGCTCGGAGCCTCCGCGTCGCCGGCGAGGGGCGGGAGCGCTGCGGCTCCTCCCGCGCCGCCGCGGCCGCCGCGCACCGGCGAGGAGCGACCCGCCCGCGCGCAGGTAACTTTCCGCCCGCCGGGGACGCGCGGGGCGGGCGGCGGGCTCCGGGCCGGGGGATGCGCGGGCGGCGCCCGCCCGCCGACCCCGCGCCCGCCCGGGGCCTGGCCGGCCCTCCCGGAGCCCGGGCCGAGGGCGCGCGGTCCCGGCGCGGGGCGCCATGTTTCCGGGCCCCCCGGGCGGCCGCGGGGCGCGCACAAAGCATCCCGCTTTTACGTAACTTGCTGCCGCCGGGCCGGCGCCGCGTCCGGCCGGCCGCTCACCTGGCCCGCGGCCCCCGGAGGGTCCCCGCAGGCGCCCTGCGGCGCGGGACCCGGACTCGGGCTGCGCCGGGCTGCGGCGCGCGGCCGGCCGTCCCGGGTTCCCCGCCCGCCCCGGCCCGCTTCTCCTTCCCTGCACCCCGCCCCGCCCGGAGCCAAGTTCGCGGCTCCTGCAATGCGGTGGGTGTGGCTACCTAGTGAACGGTAAGTGGCCCGCTGCGGGGCCCGCGCGGTCTCGCCGTTTCTCCCGGTAGATTGACGCAGCTGAAGTTTTCTTAGGGTTCTGCCTGCCGATGCAGGCCAGGGTTGAAGTTGGGGAGAGAGAGTTGCAGAACAAATAGCATGATAAAGGGAACATGTGGCATCAATCAGGCGTGGAGGCCGGCCCGGGAGGCGGCGGCGCTGCGCCTGCCGGGCTGCCATGACGTGTGCAAGCCGGGGTTTCAGCGTTTTGACATAAGCCCTGCGGAACTGCGCTTGCACATATCCAGCCTGGCCTCTCTTTGGCCCAGTTTAGGTCCCCGAGGTGGCCAGGTGTGCTGCAGTTTCTCTGAATAACGCTCCTTGCGCAGTAGAGGAGTCGTCATGCCAAGCGCTGGGAACATTCTGTTTTTTTTAATTTTTGCACTGATTTTTAAAGGCCCAAGGACACGAAAATGATAACACTCCACTGTGTGGGAGAACCGTGGCTGTAGCGACAGAGGAGCACGTCAAACTTGTGTGGATGCGTTGGACCAGAAGGTGGCTTCCACACTGGCTCAGCGAGATCTCTTTGAATGCGTGCAGATTAGCTTCAGAACGTTCCAAAGTTCAGTTGGAGTAACAAATTTATTTTAAGAGGAAATAAATTCTAAAGTGGGAAGCATGACTTCAGTTTGTTAATTTCTGAGGCGTTTATGAAGAAAGCTGAATACTGAATGCTGTCCCATTTGTATTAGGATCTTCTGGTGGTTTAGAAAAGCAAAATAATTAGATGCCCAAGTTACAGCTTAGAGCTTGTCGAGCTAATAGGCTCAGGTAAGTAATCTTTGTAAAACAGACTTCTGGGGAGTGGTTTATTGGTGGCAATAAAAGGAGCCACTTTAATTGTAACCGCTTTTAGATGAAGGATTGAGGAGCTGTGGGTCAGAGGCCACTGTCTCAGTGATGCATTTACATGTTTTCTAAGTCATTCCTTCTGCATGAACGTGATTTAGGTTAAAAGCAGTTTTTGTCAATTCTTGTGTGGCACTTGGACCTGGGCCAACTCTGTGTTGAAATATAAGACCAGGAACTTTTTGCAATTTTATATATACATTTTTCAATTTTTTGCCGGATGCATTGAGACCACCTATGTAGCACCATCCATGTCCTGAGAGAGATGATGTTGTCATTTTGTGAACCTTTTCTGAATTTACGTATTTTGCATTGAGTGCAGCAGGGACTCGCTGTGCAAATATTTTCTCCCATGTCTTGGAATGTATATTCATCTTTTAAGTGTGTGCTTTAAAAAAAAATCTGAAACTGATGAATTAGAATTCCTGTCCTTGCCAGCAAACTAGAACTCCAAGAGTAGACTGAAAAATAAAATGCTTTCTTTCTGTGGGAATTGGACTGTAATGAAGAGAAGTTTCTTAAATTGTATATTCTGGTCATCGTTAATGCTCTTGGTCTCTTCCAAGTACCCCATCACAGTTTACCTCTTCGAATGTCCCCTGTACCGTGGAACCCAGACTCACTGTTGAAAATCACGGATCACATTTAGCTTTAGGATGCTTCATTTGAGAGAGACCCTTAATGGTGCAATTGCAGCATCTCTCGTTTGTGAGGCTCCCTGGCTGGCTGCTAATTTGTTGCGAATTCGTCAGACACTCTTGGCTCCTGGAGGGCCGTGCTGTCATTTGATTTGCCCTGGCTGTAAAGAATTATGTGCTGAGGAGCTAGGACTGGAACAGTGGCGCCGGGGCCCTGCCTGGCGTTATGACATCACTATGGCTCAGAGGAAACAGGGTGGGGCAGCAAAGCCAGCCTGTCGGAGGCATCTCGCTGGTTTAACTTTGCCTCACGAGAGTCTCCCTTCTCACACTGAACTGCGCCACAAGGTATTGTTTGGAGAGCTGTAGAAGAGGAGTGAACGTAAGCCTGCCTGGGAAGATGATCTCAAAGATCCAGAAAAGAGATCTTTTGGGGGAAAATAGCTGAAATCATTGGGTATTTCTTTTATAGAGGAAAACAGTGTAATTTTTAAGAGAGCCATTTAAAATTATCTAAAGAACTAATGAGTCAATATTTTTATTTATGCATTGAGTCAATGTATTTCCTACTATTCTTTGTACTAAATAGCATCCTTGATAAAATTCTGGTTTAGATTATTAGGGTTGTCTTTTATAAGTATATCGTACCTTTAAAGATACAGTTTATTTTCTGGGTGGGCTGTGTTCTTACTTGTTTTTAAGTGATGCGATTGCTGTTGGCAAGTGGGAAGAATTGTAAAGGCTGGTGATTTCTCAAGCATAAGAGATACCCTGTTGTGATTTGGGGTCACTGATTTCCATTTCCATTTTTGTTTTATTTGCTAACTGTTTTATAATTTAACGTTTTAATCCACATTTAAAATTCTTGTGCAGAGATGATCAAAGGCATGTTTCACCCAAATTAGTGTTGAATGAATTATACAAGGAAGACTAGATTTCTGACACCCTAAAGTACATTTGATGATTTGGTTTCTGAATATAATATGGTGTGAGGATAAAAAATGAAGAACTGCTGGGGATATAGCTCAGTGGTTAGAGTGCTTGCCTTGCACTCTAACCACTAACAAGGCCCTGAGTTCGATCCCCGGCACCAGGGGAAAAAAAAAGGAGAACTGCAGGCTAGCCACAGTTTCCTGTACCTCTTGGCTAAGGTGATTGTCCTTAGATTGAGTGTATTGTGTGTAAAGGAGCTCACTCAGCACAGCCCTTATTGACTGTGTGGCTGTTCCAGAACACATTTCCAAAGAGGGGAAAAAGTTTGAAGTAGAGAAGTAAAAATTAGGTACCAGAACTGCAGATCACTTGGTTGAAATGTCTTCAGTACTGTATTTTTAGACCTTGAGATGATTGGTTAAATTGCACACTTTAGGAGTGTAAGCTTCTATTAGCACCAAACCTCTAATTCTTTTGTAATTTGCAGTACAGAGGAAAATGCTGACAACTTAATTTTTAGATTGCTGACATTTTGATATACTGTTCTTGTAGCCCTTCCTTACGAACGAAAAAATAGGAGGGGCTGGGGGAGATATTGGTATTAGATCCGGAGAACAGATGCAATGTTTAACCTGCCCTTGAATGTGTTTTCCTTCTGTTAAGTGGGTGAGTGCCTGATGTGGGTGGGAGCCTTTTTCTATTGGGATTTCAAACCGAAACTAAGTAGGGTTCTGAACCCTTAAATCATTGAGTAAATATTTTTAGAAGTGAATAAAAAATGAAGCTGTTTGTGGCTTAAAACGTTGATAAGGCTTAAGGACTACTGTTGTACATAAAGGTGAGAACTACCAGGTTCATGTCATTTTTAATGTTCCTCTACTTCGTCAGCTTTCTTTGCCTATAGTCAAATTGCGTAGGTTCTAGACATTTCGCCAGATCAGAGAAGTGAATACTTCAGGTATTACGAAAGGAAAAAGATGGTTTCTGTCGGGGGAGCGCTGTAGGGTTCTGCTTCGTCTCCCGCCCCTCTAATTGGTGTCTGGAAGGACATTAGTGTGTTGGGAGGCTTAGAAGAGGAGGAAAGGAGGCGGGGGTCTGTTTTACAAAATAACCACCTGGCAGAGAAAAGGCTGACAGCCTAAGTCATTAATTGTGAATATGTGTCAGAAATTGGAGATTGGGTGTTGGCTGATTGGAAGAAAATGCCAGAGACAGCACTGGAGCACTCTGACGAAATGGTGCCTGACACGTTTCCAGCATTCCCTCTGACATAAGCAGCCATAACTGTAAGTGGATGTGCAATTGAAAGAGTTGGATTCTGTTCATTGAAGAATTCTTGGGACTACCTAGGCCACCTCAGTTTGCTTATATCGCCCCAGCAGCCAAGCATTGGATAACAACACACACAGGGACGGTGTTGGCACCTTGTGATAAATAAGTGGGTTTGGGGTTGCAGTTTGGGCACTAAGTCTCTAAAAAGTTCACCATCTAGAGGTTCTTCAAGTAAGTGGAAAATTAAAATTCCAATCGTTATAACTGCATGAGTCATTGCTTAATTGGCAGAGTGCTGTATAACGTGATGTTGTCTCCTACAACCAACGATGTCATGTCTTTGATAAAATATGGTTTGTCATGTTTTGAAATATGGTAGCCAGCTTTCTGTCACTGTCACAAATACTTCAGATAATTGACTTAAAGAGAAGAAATGTTCATTTGGGCCCACAGTTTGGTAGGTTTCAGTCCATGGTACTGGCCTGTCGGCCTTTCCCTGTGACAAGGCCACATGCCATGTTTGGGCCATGTGGTGGTGCAAAGGTGGGGGCAATGGGGGCAATAGGAAGCAAGAGGGGAGAGGCAGAGAGAAATGGGTGGGGGCCCCAGTATTACCTTCAAGGGCACCCCCAGTGACCCCAAATCTTCCAGTGAGGCCCTCATTAAAGGCTCACCACATCCCAATAACCCCATGTCCATAAACCACACTTTCAACACATGGGCCACGAGAGGTCATCTCAAATCCCAACTATAGCACTTTGTTGTGCAATTAAAAAAAAAAAAAACTTGATGATGTTAGGTGCTTAAGTATATGGCCCATCGTTTGTGTATATATTAATAATTATGTTTCTTAGATGCATCATTTTATAGGAAAAATCTGTTGAATGGTTTTTGTTTTCCATGTTGACTTTTCCATTTTGTGTATTTGTAAATAGTTGGGTTTTGGTAGAGATTAGTTATTGAGAGACATTCCTAATAGGACATTCCTGAAGTCATAGGACCTAAAACTTGATGGAATATAGGCTGTATGCTGGAGAGTGGCCGGAGATAAGCTCCAGGAGGAGAGTGCAGCCTGTTTGTGGATAGTGTTTTGGAGCTTTTGGACTCTGCTACAAAGTGGAGTGCACAGGAAGGTGATAGAGGAGCAGCCAGGCGCAGTGGTGTGTGCCTGTAATCCCAGCTACAGTACTCTCCAGCAGGCTGAGGTGGGAGGCCGCCCTGGCCTGCAGAGTAAGTCCCAGGCCTACCTGGATGACAGTACATGACCCTGTCCCCCCAAAAAGGAAATAAAATGTGATTGAGTAAGGAAGAAGAATGTCTGTCTGATGATAAATGTAGGGTGAACTGGAAGATTAGGAGTTGAGGGACAGATGGTCTTTCATTAATAGACTAATCCAAAAAATTGTCAGAAATTGAGTGTAACAGTTTTTCCTCTAAGTGATTGATATTTTGGCAATTCACTCCATATATATATATTTGTGGCATATGTAGCTAGAAATTAAATATTACTTTTGGACTGTTTGAGGTAGAAAATGAGATATAAAAAGGCCGAGATTTCCCCTCTTTTCATTTATTCTTCCAATTAAAATGTCTTTATTTCAGATATTTAAAATAATCCATGCTTACTTTAGAATATATTTGGACAGCACTGTAAAACAAAAGAAGAAATCTCGTCATCTGGTGATGTATGCTGTTAATATTTCTGGCAAGTAGCTTTCCAAAACCACCTCTCTGAGAGTGGAGCCTGTCACAGTGGATATTGTAGTCAGACAGGCCTGGGCTGCGCTCCCCATTCACTGTTTAAAAAGAATGTGACGTGTCCGATCTCTTCACTTCCTAGAGTCCATATACTGCTTTGTAAAATGTTTGTAATGTTCATTTCTCCAAGCTTTGAAGGTTGAATGATACAGTCTGTGGAAATACTACACAGAATACCTGGTATACAAGATGTGATCATAATATATGATTAAATAAATTTGTGTGTGATTAAATAAATTTTTTTTTACATAAAAGACATTGCCATTAATCATTTTTACTTTGGACACACGTATAGCATCGTTCTTGCCACTTTCTGAAGCAGTTCTGAAGTCCTGTTTTGTGGTATCTTTAGTTGTGCTGTCCTGACTATTTCAGTGTGCTGAATTGGTTCAAAACGTTGACCTTTTATGGTCATTTTGACTTTGGGGAAGAGCCAGAAGTTTCATGGTGCTAGATCTGGTGAATAAGGTGGATGAAGACACAACGTCATGTTTCGACGAGCCCATCTTTCCCTTAGATTGTACTAGGCAGCAGCACTCACCATATTTTTTGTCATATCTTGTGAAGACACTCACAAAAGAGGACTCCAGAACTGTTTCAGAAAGTAGCAAGAAGGGTGGGAGAAGTATGGTCAAAACGAGGGGCAAGTGTTCTGAGGGGGATTAATAGCAATGTGTTTAGCTATAGTACATTTTTAAATTTAAATGGTCCCCTTATTTTTTGATCACCGCTTATATCATACATGCCTGATAAATAGCAGTAACATTATTTTGCATTGCATACAGATTCATATATAGATGCACACTGTTTTTGTAAATAAATTTCTATCTTAAATACTCCTCTGCAAATATTTTCTTCTTTGAGTCACAGTATGTCTAGGAAGCCTTTTTCTTCTGTACAAACCTCCACTCACATCATTGTTTTTAGCGGTAAATAAATACTTTCTCTGGGTCCTGTGGAGTCCTGGGGAAGGGTCATTACCTTGGCAATGGTGATTTGAAGCCTTGTCATCCAGCCTGGTCACCTCCTGCTACTTGCTGGTCGTGCGCTCCTCATTCTCTTTGGGCATCCCCATCAGGACACAGGCACGATTAACATTTCTGAGGATAGTTAGATCCCTCCTGCTGTTGTCTGTGAACATGTAGTTTTAACAAACTGAAACAGCCAGACTTTCACAGTGTATTTGCCAGTTTTTTTCTTAGGTTTTAATGTTGTCACTCCCTCAAGGGCTGATCTCGCGCAGCTCAGTCCCCTCCTGGGTCCCCAGGTATCTCCTGCATACCCCAAGGGGCAGCAGAGGTACCAGCCTGCACTTGACCTGACCCCTTAGATTTGGGCACTGAGTTTCCGGGCTGGCGTGTGGGGAGGGGCCCTGGGCTCCCAGAGACAGAATGCATCAAGCCTCCCTTGGACAAGTCTGGGGTCTGGACTCTTCCTTTGTCCTCTGCAGCAGAGTGCTAACAAAATCAGCCCGCGTGTAGAGTCTCCAGGGATGCGGGCTGCTCTTCTGTGCTGTCCACAAGTGCGACGTGCAGCTGGTCTTTCGACGCGTGGACCCCAGCCCCGGCCTGCAGCTCCCGAAGGTGGTGCTGGCTGTATTGGTGTTCGCAGGCCTCCATCAGACCCTGCGTCACGTCCTGGGCTCTTTTAGCTTAAGGCCAGCCTGGGAGTTGCCTTGCTTTGCTGTAATTTGTACCCAAAGTTACATCACAGAGGCGCAGAGAGTGCTCATCAGTCTGGATGGGTTTTGTGTATGTTTGTGTTCGTGTTCCAGCATGGTGACAAAATACCTGTGCTGATCCACTTACAAGGAGGAACTTTTACTTCGGCTCATGAGCTCAGAGGTTTTAGCCCACAGGCAGTTGGTGCTCTTCCTTTTGGGGCCGTGACGAGGCTGGACATCTTGGTGGGAACGTGTAGCAGAAAAAAGCTGCTCACCTCATGGGGACAGGGAAGGGAAGAGGCAAAGGAAAGGTTGGAGTCTCAGTATCCCCTTCGCAGGCCCCAGTGACCAAAGGACATCCCACTAGGCCGCACTCTGAGTCCCACCAACTCCGTAGACCCACAAGGGGGACCTAGCCATCTGCAAAGTGGGCCCTTGGGAGGTACTTAGGATCCAAACCATGACAGTTTTTTATCCCATGATTTGGGGCCAAGAATAAGACAGGGAAGATGGAGTTGACTTATTTGTCTAGATTAAGATGTGGAATTCTTGAAATGTAGATAGCAGTAATTCATCAAGAGTACCTATCTTATTGAATAAAGAAAACTGAATTAGAGAAGCTACAGATTGCAACAGCTGCTAACCTCGAGTGTGTTAGCTTTGGGTAGCTCACTGCAGTTTTTGGACACATTCCTCAGCTGCACCTCGGTGCTGGCTTGCCGACATGGTTCTAGGGACCTGTCACCTACAGGATGGAAGTGAGATCTTTGTGAGAAGACATGTAGGTTGGTGTGTAATCAGAGAAGGGACACAGTACATGTCTTCCCATTTCAGCTGATGTGTGTTGCTTGTTACTAGAGACCAGCGTTACACACTTTGAGAATCCAAAAATGACCTTCAATGACGGAGTAGAATTTTGTGACATTCCTCCACAAGCCTCATAATCCAAAAGATGACTTCAGTAAGAATACAGAATTTTGTCTGGTATGAAACCCCAAAGGACAATAGCAGAGATTTGCGAAGAATGAGGTGTAGTGGTTTGCAGAATTTCATGTGCAACAGAATTACCCAGGGGGTTCATTAGCATGACTTTGAGGTACCCATCTACAAATTCTCATTTAGTAGGCCTGGAATTGAGTCTAGGCAGCCCATTTCCAACAGGTCCCTCAGTGCCATCTGATGCAAGTGGTCCCGGGCCACATTTTGAGCTGTACTATTTTAAGGACTCTAGTTTACTGGCTATCGTCAGATGATCATTTAATCTGGGGAGATAAGGCACCATAGATAAACACTGCCAATGTTTGAGTGAATGCTTATTGTAGGGCAAAGAGCCCTGGTCATGGACTCAGGATCCCTGGGTTTCACTTTGGTCCATCACTTGCTACTTTTTATTGTCCTAGGTAATTATGTAAAATTTAAAAGGTGAAAGAAGTAAGATACATGGTTGCTTTTCTTATTATTAAATAGGGAGGATAGTAGTAGTGTAGCCAGTTGGTCAGAAGAATTAGTGAAGAATTGAGATGAAACTAGACATAGTGGACCGTGCCAGTAATCTCACCCTGTGAGACTGAGGCAGGAAGATTTCAAGTTTAAGTTCAGCCTGGGCAACTTGGTGATTTAATGAGACCTTGTCTCAAAATCTAAAAAAGTAAATAAGGTAAATTAAAAGCCAGGGATGTAGTTCAAACATCCTGGGTTCAGTCCCCAGCAGTGGAAAAGAAAAGGCACAAGTATACATCTCTTACTATGTCTGCATTTGGGGTTAATTTTCTTTCCTTGGGACAGCCTCCCTGAGTAAATATAATTCTCTTGATCAAAATCATACTGAGATGTTTGGGCTTCATGGATATTCTCAAGGTACTGTGAAGTTCTTAATTTATATAAGTGAAACTTAAATGATTAAGAGTTTTGTGTTTTTTTATAGATGTTACTGTGTTTGATGGTATTAATGTAAATTGTAAGTGGTCAGATTACATTATGACACGTGTTAGTCTTTTTTCCTATATTCCTATCTGAGAATCACATATGCGCGCGCGCGCATACACACACACACACACACACACACTCTCATATAAGCCCCTAGTAGGGCCAACAAAAACAAGTCATTATATATGACATTTAAATTTCTTTGGTTTCTTAGTATACAAAGATGAATTCAAGAGGGAACTTCTGTCTTTGGCGCCACACTGACATTTAGATGTGAGAATTGTAAGGTTTTCTGACAGAATGACCCTAACCCTAACCCTAACCCTAACCCTTGGGTGGAGCCAGCCGGCCAGGTGAGCTCTCTGTCACTGGCTGCTCTCTTCTCCTTCAGCCTTCTCCGGGTAGCATCCGATTTGCCGAACTAGAGTTAGGGTTCTTGAGCACTAAAAAAGTTGGGTGAAGAGATCCTTGCTAGAGGATATGCTTCATGGAAATTAAACGTCATCATCTTTTTTTCCCCACTCAACTTCAATGAAATATTCTGCTGCTTTTATTAGTTGTATCATTTTACCATCAGATCTGTTAGGTCTTTGTCAAGCTCGTAGGAGTTGGGGTTTAACTTGGTGATTTCCTTGCCCGGATCTTCTGCTGGTAGAATGTAAAATATCTTTTTTGGTCATATTCGCACACTCAGGGGCCTGTGCTGCTAGTGTGACAGAGCTGCCCCTCCACTCCTGATCTCAGCAGATGTTTTCTGTCTCCGAGGATGAATCCAGGCCAGCTTTGGAGTTATCTGGTCTCCAGATGATGCTGGTTCAAGTGTCTCTCAACCTAAAGAAAGAAGCAACAGAGAACAGACCGTCCCGGCTTCCCCTCAAGCTTATCGCCGATGTTTCTTCTCCACTCCTGGCTCTGAGCCAAACTGTTGGAGATTATGATTTGTCCACACAGGACAGCCGTTTGGCCACAGTGATAATTAGAATTAAAAACATTCACAAAGATACACATTCACAGTGCAAAGATGGATGACTTGTGCCAAAACTGGGTGCGCTGCGCCTTCATGAAGTGTTGCTCTGTTTGTTTATTCCAAAAATACTTACGCAGAGGTTGCTGAAGAGCTGGTGCTGTGCCTGAGCCGGGATTGCAGCAATGAGGAGGACAAATCAGGCTCCACTTCTCTGGAAACTTTATTTTAAACAAAGGGATGAGCAATAAACAAATAAATACGATTTGAAGTAGCAGTGAGTCTCCACGTGGCCAGGTCCCGGCGGCGGTGGGTGTAGAGGGCTTCCACAGATACGGTCATTTGAGCTACTTTCCCATCGCTGATACCAAATACCCAGTGCTCTCGGCTTAAAGGAGGAGAGTTTATTTTATTTTGGTTCAGGGTTTCAGTCTGTGGTCGGCTGGCTGTAAGGCAGAAGCAGCATGGGAGAGGAAACCTTCTCACCCTGTGGCAGCCATGAAGCAGAGAGAAGGGCAGATCCAGGGCCCAGAACGCACCCTTCCTGCCACATTCCCATGACCCGACGGCAGCTGGGTCCTGCCTCCTGACTGCACAGTCGACCATCGACTCACTAGTGGTTTAATTCACTGATGGGTAGAGCGCTCCCATGAAGCGATCACCTTCCACACACTCGAGACCTGTGGGGGGGACATTTTAGATCTCAAGCATTACAAGGATGTTGAGCATTTTGTCAAGTCCGTCCTTCCTGTTTGGCCTCCTCTGCTGGTGTGGCGTCAGTTCTGGGTTGTAGGTGGTGCCAGGCAGTGGCCGTGTCTCTGGTCGTCAGTGCCCACGGAGCTGGCGCGGTGCCTGTACAGAGCTGTCCCTTCTCAGCTGCTGAGTGCACATGCGGCTTTACTCTTACCGCTCTTTCCTGCACTTCGCCTCCCTTTGTGATTTTGTTTTGACTTAAAATATAATTCTCTGCTCTTTCATGTAAGTTTACTTTCTTCTGCTTCAGGGCCTGGAGTAGGGTACGGTAAGAACTGGCAGTGACCGTCCTTACAGAACTTGCCTCCGTTTTGAAGCGGGATGCAGTATGTTGGGTCCATGTGGGGCTAGTAACCCGTGTGTTACTAGGCTTTAGACCCACAGCCCCTCAGTGACTAACACGCCTGCTAACACAAAGTGTTAAGATCATGAAGGAAGACAGATGCTATGTAAGACGAAAACAGAGATGCCGTGCGTTGCCTTTTTCTGCTGTTCCTTGGGCCGATGTAGGCCCAGCCTCAGAGTCTCTGTCATGGCGTCAGGGTTGGTGATGGAGTTTGGGAGTTGTCCTGAAGTTCCCTGGGAACGTCCAAGGACAAGTCATGCCCCGTAGCTTTCGTGTATCCATATGCAAGCCAGAGAGGTCCAGCTTCAAGCCAGAGACTCAGGGCCATCAGAACAGGAAGGTAAGGAAAGCCAGATCAGATGAAGTTGCTAGAGAGAAGGTAGAGGGAAATGACCTCATAAGGGAGAAAAAGCGCATGAGAACAAGGTGAAAGAAAGTCACAGGGAGGTGTGGTTCCAAAACAGGGCCTGGGCTCTAGAGGCCAGAGGCTTCCATGGCGGCCACTCCCTCTGCACGTGGCCACATAGACGGTGGCCAGGAGGACTGAAGAGGGCGGCATGTGTCTTCCAAGTGCGTGCACCAACCACCCTCCACTTCCTTGCCTGTACTGAGCCTGCAATTTCATTTCACCTTTGGCCCCAGACAGGTGTCTGTGAGGACGTGCATCCTGCCAGTGCTAAAAGCACCAAGCTCTGTTCTGAGCAGATTATTTTCTTGATGGTTGGGTGGTTTCGTTGTAGAGACTGCATTTGCCTGTATGAAGTCACCTGCTCAAAATTCAAGGTAGAGTTCTTAACCTGCTTTGTTGACTTTTCAGTGTTCACAAAGATAGAGGCTGAGTTCAGGAGTTTGGTATTTGGACATTGAACTACTAAAGTATCCATTTGCACACGATATGAGTGAGCTGGCTTCAAAGAAGTGGAGGAGACAAGGTCAGTGACCTCCAAATGTGTGGAAGCCTTCCGTCCGCCGTCCGCAAGCCCCCGCTCTGAGGTTGGGCGGGGTGACGGGCCGGCTCAGGAGCGAGGGTGAGCCAGGACGTGCAGAGCTAGCACACAGCGGCCACCTAGGAACTCCCAGGCAAACCGAAGCGCAGCTGTCTGTACCACAATGGAGGGGCGAGGGGAGGAGATGAGAGAAAGAATGAAGATGTGTTGTGTACATGTACGAACTCCGCACAAGGGGTGTGGACGCTCTACTGCAAACAAGTACTAATAAAAAATAAAGAAAAGGGCACCACTATTATCCTCCACGGTGTGTTTTTGGATAGGAGTTTGCTGGAAGTCTCTCTGTGTAGGTAGGGGCTGCATTTAAAAAATGTGCAGGCGGCTCAGCCGGAAGCCCTCAGCATAGACTTGCTGTATATTCTTTCATGCAGGCCTTTTCCACAGCTCCTAGGAGGTTCTGATGTGCATTTTCAGAGTGCCAGAAAAGTCATGGCTGTTTTTAATTCCCTTAATTCACTCTCTTTCTCCTCATGAAAAGTGAAATGGTTCTCTGAATGGTAGAACATTCTTGCTGAG
The DNA here is from genome assembly GCA_004026905.1 of Hystrix cristata. NCBI lineage: Eukaryota > Metazoa > Chordata > Mammalia > Rodentia > Hystricidae > Hystrix > Hystrix cristata. The sequence goes on along the minus strand of PVJO010003342.1, from coordinate 3,588 downwards.
CACAACGGTCAGTGGTGTCTTGTAGGTTCCTCACAGACAAAAGTCAGATTGACCAGAAGATAGTTAACTAAGAAGCTAAGGCGTGCTGAGGCAGGCTTGCGCATTAAAAAAAAAAAGAAAACTAAAGTGAAACAGTTCTGATACACAAAAGGATTGAACGACCCCCTCCATCCTGGACATGTAGCTTAAGAAAATGTTACCCGGGTCACTGAACCTCCTGCCTTCCCCTCCACAGTTGCCCTCCTGCCAGTGGCCGCCCTTCTGAGTTTGTGCTTGTTGTAACCACAGCGTGTCTTTTCACACCGCTGTTTACAGCTTCACTGAATTATTTGTGGTATCGTTTCTAATGCTGGAAGATCTTTACCAGTGCTGAGTGTATCCTTCTGTAGCTTGTTCTTGGTGTAACAGTATGACTGGAATCCCTCTAGGTTGATGCCTTCCACGTTCTACAGCGTGGTTTTTATTATTCACTGATAACAATGGACACACTAGCCGAGGCTCCCCGCATTCTGTCTGACCTAGAGCAAAGTCACAGTGCCACATCAGAGCCCGGGATGTGCCAACCCCAAGCCTGCCGTGGCCTAAGCACGCTGCTTGTTTCCATCACTCCCACGGACCCCGCCCCGCACAACCTGTCTTCCTTCCTGCTTACTCTCCGTCCTGTTACTGATATTTTCATTATTGTTATGTTATTTCCTCCAACCAGATTCTCTTACGCGTGGGGCAGAGTTTATACCTGTTTGTTCACTGCCATAGACTCTAGCTCATAGAGCAGTGCTTCACACTCCATAGCTGGTCAATAAGTACTCGTTTTTATTTATTTATAGACGAGGCTTTTTGGTTTCGTTTAGGATTCTGAGCAGTCCAGGGGCTCAGACCCAGAGCCCTGTACGTACTAAGCAAGGCACCTGTGGGGATAGACCACAGAGCTATATCCCACTCCTGATAAGTAAATGAATAAGTAGCCTAAACTGTCCTGTGACATAATTCCATGAGTGTTTGAAGGAAAATCTCAGATCGGTCTTTAACATTTTACTTAGCAGATAATGGTTTTGTTAAAAATGGTTTGATTTTTAAGCTGTGAATCAAACCTTAGAGCAGGAGACTACTGATGAGACGAGGCTGGATTGTGGCCCGCAGGACCTTCTTGGGCCTGCGCGTCAGTGTGGCCCAGTGGACAGGCTTCCCCGGTGACAGCTGTGTCCTAGTCACTTCAGTTAACTTGGATGTGGGATTCTTTATGCTTGTTAGTAGAGTAATTCCCCTCCCTAAGCAGTAGCACTTCCGTGTCGCTGATACTTTCCCTGCTGCCCCATCTGGCCTGCCCCTTTGCTTCTCTTGTAATTTCAGCTCAGTCTAAGGTAAATGAATTCTTTTCTTACCGATGAATATTCCATTGCCTTGAAATTTGGAAAAACACTTCTTGTTTTCACCTCTGCGTTCAGTGCTGAGAAAACCAAAGTGCAGTTCTTTTTTTTAATTCTGAGTTCTTCAGCTAAGCACCAAATAAATAAGCAAGAGTTTGATTGGGTGTGCATTCTAATTTTAGAAAAATGAATGGTAATTTTTCATTTGAACCGTGGTAGAAAGTTATTCTGAGGAATAAAGATAGATGCTTGTACTTTCCTAATGATGAAATCACTCATGACTTAAAGAGTTTCTCATCCAAAAGAAAGTTTTGGTTAACAGCTTTATTTTTATTCCTTTCTAGGAAATTAACATTTTTTCTAAATCTAGGTATGACATCTAGATTACAGAAGGGCAGAGAACTGGAATTTCTCTTTGTCTGGGTCTAGGTACTTGGTATATGTTGGTGATTGAACGATCATTTCCCTTGTGAAACTTGTATTCCTTCCTTCGTGATGCCAGTAGTAAGTAACTTGTTCCCGCTTAAAGTGTAGGATGGGTGTAGTGATTTGAACGTGTCCAGTTGATAGAAGGAAGTGGTAAAGATGTCAGTGTAGATATGCCCAAAGGTGTGGGAGACCTAGACTATGCCCTGCTTCAGTGACGATGCCCAGGAATTGGTGTGACCCCGAGCCTGAGGCACGGGTTCTCGGCCTCTGCAGCTCTTCTGTACCCGGCCTCGCTGGCTTTCAGCGTGTCTGAGAACAGCCGTCGCTCTGCGGAAGTCACTGTTCCCCAGCTCGGGCATCACAATTCGGTCTCAGGCCTTTTTTTTTTAAAAAAGAGTCTACCATGGCGCAGATAATTATTTTTGTGGCTTTCTATAAAATGCAATTTCTTGATAGATCTGCTTACTTCTTAGTGACCTTTTTATCTGATACTGGGGAGGCAAATTGAAAAATGTTTCAGGAGAAATGCCAGCATCATTTCCGTGCTCATAAACGTTGAATGTGTATTTTCTGCTTTCCCACAGAAGGCATCTTTGTGGGGGCAGTGCCGAGGCCCCTCCAATAGTGTAGTGATCTGCTGTTTGGGGAGGTTTTAAACGGTGGACCAGACATCAACTTAGATATTCTTCAGAAACTGAAGATTTGGGAGGCCTGCACCCGCTAATGTCATTCTCCTCAGATTTCTAAATTCTAAGAAGATATTTGTAAATCTTTATTTATATGTGTTATTACATATAATGTATATGTGTTCTAAGTATACGCATATAACACATATTATAATCAGTGTGGGTTAGACCAGATTTGTGATAGACTGTAAGTTCTTTTTCTGCATTATGTAATGACCACATTTAATCCAAGCTCAGTCACTTTCTACTTACAGTGTAACCACAGGCAGTTTCTTCCACATCCCTTAATCTGTTTCACCCCCATCAAGTGGGGTAGTATTACAGGCCTCATTGGTTTTATGCAGAGGTTATGTGCATGCATAAAATGGGAATTTAGGTGAGGATGACCTCACTATGTCTCTGCCTTAGTGTTTCTAAGACTTTATAGTTGTTTCGAAAGGCCAGACCAAAGGACATTGCCGGCCCAGGGGGACATCTTCGAGAGCAGTGGCTCCTCTCCTGGGTGACGCCACACTGCTTTGGTTGTCTAGCCCGACACAGACAAGTGGCTCAGTCCAGGTGAGATTAGGTTTTAGCAAAGGAGAATCCCTGCACTCCTGGAAGGAGTGGCCTTGTTTCCTGGAGATGACCAAGAAACGTGGCTGGGAATGTTTTTGTTTCTATTATAGTAGAAAAGCAGCTGTTAGCAGTATATGGTAGTAGTCGAGAGCCCAGTCAATTACTGGATATATGACCGAAGGAAAGCTAGATAGCATCTTTGGGCCTCAGTTTCTTCAACTAGAAATAATATAGTACCAGTGTCATAGATTTGTTCTGAGAGTTAAATGAATATTTGTAGGGTCTCAAACACACACATATATACACATATATATTCATACAAATCATAGCTCTATAAATATGTATTTATCTATTTCTGGGATGCCAAAAAGTACATATAAACACACACATACTTTTTTTAATTTATTTTTTATTATTATTTTATTTTATTTTATTTTAAACCAAGAACATGTATTGGTACATTTTACATATAATGGTTACATTCATCACATTTATTTTGTACCTGTACATGATGCATCTTGGTTCTCCCCCCTCTTCCCCGCCCCTCC